>CM065372.1:2531628-2684754 GCA_033032245.1 Poecilia picta
TTCTCATATTTTTTGCCAGACGCGGCGGGCCTGAAAATTGTTTGCTCTCTCCTCTTTCGGGCAGCCATTGTGTATGCGCTGCGATGCAACCGCACTATACAGTGGCCACGCCCACCCCGGAGCCCTGCTTCATGTGATTTGTTGACGGTGCTGCCATTTTCACGTCCATCTCTCGTACAGGCTTTTCAATAAACGGCTTTTTTTTTGGACTTGCTAGTTATCCTGTCAATCGTTATTAGTGCTTTGCTCTGTTTCACAACGATAGGAGGAAGAACGGACTGCAGAAGGAATCCTATTGGACTGCTGGGCTGTCATGCGACGGGGTTTGCACTTTCCGGCACTTTCATTGGTTTGATTTTACGTTCAGGTGACGAAGACTTTGGCTGAGAGACTAGTATATTATTCAAATAGTAAAGGATATATGTCAAAATATAAAAGTGGTTTTCGAAAAGGGGGGGAGAACCAACGATCCAACGCTACGATTAGAGCACGACTTAATTTTCAAGTAAATAAAGAAAGTGTAGTGGCAGTATTTTTTGATATAGAAAATACATATGACATGATGTGGGTGGAGGGATTATTAATTAAATTACACAAATTGGGTAATAAAGGGAGAATATTTAAATGGATTAAAGACTTTTTAACAAATAGAAAAATACAAGTTAGAATATAAGAAGTTATCTCAAGAAAATATATAATAGAAAATGGAACTCAACAGGGGAGTATAAGTTCATTACTGTTTTCAATTATGATAAATGACGTATTTAAAGATATTGGAAAAGACATGGGTTGTTCACTTTTTGCAGATGATGGAGCTGTTAGAAAAAGAGGGAAAAACGTTGATTTTATTGTTAAAAAATACAAGAGGTTATTATTGAAATAGAGAAATGGGTGTTGCAATGGGGATTTAAGTTCTCAGTTCATAAAACGAATGTAATGATATTTACTCAGAAAAAATAAACAAGGAAATAACATTGAAATTATGTAATCAAGAGTTAGAGCAGGTAAAGTGTATAAAATGTTTAGGGTTATGGTTTGATGAAAAGTTAAAATGGCATATACATATTCAAAAGGTTGTTGATAAATGTAAGAAAATTTTGAATATTTTGAGATGTTTGGCTGGCAGTGACTGGGGACACTAGATAGACAATCACTAAAACAGATTTATACAGGTGATAAGATCCAACATAGACTTTGGTTTTGTAGTTTATGGTTCAGCAGCTAAAACCCATCTGGTTAAATTATACATTATTCAACATCAGGCACTAAGATTATGTACTGGAGCATTTAAAACACACCAACAGCAACATTAGAAATAGACATGGGAGAAATGCCATTAGATTTAAGAAGAACAACATTAGAAATTAATTATTGGTTAAATATGCAAGGAAATAACATTGATCATCCAACTCTAAAATTTTAAATCCATGTTGGGAAAAACAAAAGAAATAAATGAGGAGTTTTAGATGGAAAATTGAAACAAAAATAAAAAAAAATTAAAATCAATAGTTTAGAAATTAGTCAAATAACGCCAATATCAATCATACCACCCTGAATTCTACCAGAAGCAACAGTAGATATGTCAATAATGGAAAAGAAACAAGACAAATCATACATATTTATTCGGTGGAACTACATTTAAGTAATTATTACCAGTATGTTGAAATTTATACTGATGCATCAAAAATAACTGGGAAAATAGGAGTAGCGTTTGCAGTACCAGAATTCAATATAAAAATAGGAAAACGAATTACAGATGGATTATCAGTATACGCAGGAGAAATGTTGGCAATATTATTAGCTTTACAATGGGTAGAAGACAAAAAACCATTAAAACAATAATATGTTCAGATTCAAGCTCTGCATTATTAAGTCAAAAAATAATCAAACAGATAGTAGGATGTTTATTTTATTAGAAATATTTCTTACATTATTCAGAATACAAAACATGGGTTTGATAGTTATATTTGTGTTCCAGCACATATTGGAGTAGATGGAAATGAGAGGGCAGAAAAAATGGCAAAGAGGGCATTTCAGTATCCTATTAGCTTTATAGTGAAAACAAGTAAATCTGAAGGAAAGAGTATTGTTAGAGAAACTGATGAAAGTTTGGCAAAAAAGGTGGGATGAAGATAAAACAGAAAGATGGTTTTATAAAATTCAGAAGATTGTAGGAGAAAGAAGGAATGGAAGAAGAAATAGGAAGGAGGAAATAGTGACAAGGCTAAGATTTGGACATACAGGACTTAATTATACACTTTTTCAAATTCAAAAACATAAAACTGGCAAATGTGATTACAGTGATAAATATGAAACCATAGATCACGTTATATTAGAATGCCAGAAATATGAAAAAGAGAGAAGATGTATGAAGAGAGAGTCTGAAAGTATTAAGGAGAAGGTTAATTAATTAGATATATTGAGGAAGAATTTAGGGAGTAAACATATGCAAATAATAATTCGATTTCTAAAGAAAGCTAAAGTATTTCATAGAATTTAATTAGTGTGTTTGTGAGTGAAAGCATGATATGCAAAGTTGTGCACAAGTATGTATGTGTTTTTACGTGTGAATGTGAGACTGTATGATTAGATAGAATTTAAGGTAGAATATATGTATTTTTAGATCAGGATAAATATTTAAATCATCACGTACCACACTCCATACCAGTAAGTGGCGGTAATGCTACTAACAGTTTGCTGCCAACCGCCATAAAACCGACAAGAAGAAGAAGAAGAAGAAGAAGAAGACTTCGGTGGAGTTTCCTGATACGCTGCAGCAGGCGCCACAGTGCATTTTGAAGCACGAGTTTGCTAGTTGTTTGTAGCTTTCTAGCGCAGGACATCATATGATGTAATTTGGAGAGGATTTAGCAGCTAGTTCTAGTACAGTAGTGTGATACCAGCTGAGTCAGTCACTCCGGTTCGTTTCATAACTGAGCCATGACCTTCAGCCGTGTGGGTCCACAGCGGTTCCTATAGTCTTCCCAGCGTCGTATTGTAGGTGTCCTTGGTAAAGATAGGTGGATTTTCTCCATGACAGCACCTGAACAGGTAGAAGAGCTCTTAGCCAGCCGGTGTTGCTGGCAAAATGAAGCCTCACGAACCAATGACACTTTCAAAGCCATTGCTTTTGTCGAAAGGTTCATTAATCAGTTCTTCATTCATTACTCTCTAGTGACATCTGATCAGGGTCGCATCTACACATTATTCAGGTGGATGCAAACAAATAAATCGGCGCCCTCCGCCCCCGAAGGTGAAAGTGAAGGAGGACACGCGCTACGCTCTATCCCCCGACACGAAGGTACGTGAAAGGTAAAACTCGCCACATTTACCCCGTTATGGGCGCGAGGTGAAGGATCGTAAGGGCGCTCAAGTATAGCGAACACATCATCGGCGCGTCGCCCCTCCAGACGGTGTTTTGGCGCCCCCTCTGGTGCAGCGCCCCTATGCGTTGCATGCGCTGCATACCCACTTTTTGCGCCACTGCATCTGATATTGTGACGGCGTTGTCACTCAAACTACTTCGGTGTAAGCGTTCTGCCACTCCTCCCCTCAGGTCCAAACATTCACACTTTCCTTAAATGGCACATATTTATCAGGTCATAAACATATCATCCTCTGAATTTATTCATTTTTTTGCCACCTTAAGCTTGCGGGCGAAATACTATTGAGTTTCCAGGAACATGCCATAATATGGCACAATCCAGTAATTATGATTCCTTCAGTTATTTATATATATATATATGTATATATATATATATATAAATATATATATATATATTTTATATTTGAGACCTAAAAGAAATTTGACTTAATTTAACTATTAAATAAATATTTTAGTAATCGAGTATTCTAGGGGCTCTTATGATTAATCGAGTAATCAGATAAAACAAATATTGGTAAAGCTAACATAACTGCAGTATTACTATCAGATATCAACATCAGTCCAATTTTTCCATATTTGAGCATCCCTAACAATAACTTTTCTGAAGTTTAGATAATTAACCTGCAACAATAGCTAGCTTTCCAAGTTAACATGCAGAACAGTTATACAAAATCTGAAATTATATTCAACTTGATAATAAAGAGCCAGGCTCTTATACATTCATAAAAATATCTATACTCCAGTTTTAGTTTATGCATTCATCTTCAGTCAATTTAATAGATTAACTCTCTCCTTTTCCAGCCATTATGGCTCCTCTGTTCATGTTAGAAATGGGATTTGACAACTTCATTTGTCACACACAGAATCAATTTAAGGATGCTTATTGGTCCCCCGAAAACGATACAAATCCAGACATTATTATCAATTAAAAGAAATTCTCCCAGACTGAACTTGAAAATTTTATTTTATGCTGTTAACAATTAGCACTTACCTATAACTAAACTCATAGACAGAAGTGACAGTGCAGCCCAACACAAATAATCACCTGGGGGGAACACAGTGGGCTAAATAATTAAACATAATTTAATGAAGCTTTGAAGCAGATAAATATTTCTAGAGGAATTTTCATAATTGAGGTATTTGAATTATTCGAGGAATTGTTACACTTCTAAATTTAACGTGAAATTGGGCCTCTTGTCTTTTTAAGAAACTGAAAAGACTAATTCTTAGGCCTTCCCCACATATTGCTGGATTGCAGATGACGTGGGACCAAAATCACGCAATATAAATAGGGGTCAGGAAGTAAATGCAGCCTGTTTACTTCTGAAAGTTTGGTTGTTCCAACCGCTGGAATAGAGAGAAAGATAAATGTTATTTTTGTATACCGAAGGGAGTTGGCCACAAGGGAGCTAATGTTAAAAAACTTACCAAAAAAAGAGGAGAAAAATGGATCAACAATCTACAGCTAAAAACAGGATCACATCATTTAATGTAATTTCGGATATTTCATTGGACATCTACTTAGAAATACAAGCATCCATATGTAAGGTAATATACAATAGGGGACATGGGGAACATTTTTTCTTTTGCATTCCCTTGCAATACTTTTGTGTTACCTTGCAAAACTTTTGCGTTCCCTTGCAATTTGCTTACTGCAATATATGATGGTCTATTTTATATACAGTCACAAATGTCAGTTTAAAATTTCAAATATACTGTATACACATTTAAAGAGCCTCAGTCAGTGTTTATTCTTAACTCTTTGGTGCAAAAAACTGTTTAAAAATTGATTTATTCACTGCATCTATGTTTATGTAAGGGTGTGACAGAACTGCACATTAAAACGACCCTTTAAACCATTCAGACTACCAACACAATAGAGACACAATTAAAACTCAGATGACTCATTAGCCTGCGATAATAACCCAGAAACAGTCCAAATAGTTTTAATGTATTTTTATTTCTTTCCTACTTACGGAAAGTTTTTGTTTATATCACAAGTTTGTGGTGCTATTCTGTACTAAAGAAAAAGATATAAAACTTCAGATATTTCACAAGATTTGAAAAACCTCATGAAAGCTTTATATTATAGCAGAAAGTACAATGTAGTAAGAAATGATTGCTACTTATGGTATTCAGTTATGCCACATGAACTGATTAGTACATTATTGTGAGAGAACACAATTTTGGGAGGTAACACAAAAGAAAACAAAATCCTCATATACCTTAGGGGGCTCTATAGAATTTGGATTTGCAGAAGCTAAATAAATTATTTACAAGTAGGTCCAAGCTCATAGAAATAACATGGGTTAGCTTAGCAGACTGATTACTTAAAATAGCACAACTCACTACTCACCAGGGCAGAAACAAGTCTTACTGCTTCTATCACTGGGTTGCAGACAGATAAGCTAGATGACGCTCAAAATTCAGATGGGGCTCAGGATTTTTCCTGTTCAAAACGGAGCAAAATGGATCACAGCATGTACCGTAAATGGGCTGCCACAGATGAGGTATCTCGAAAAAGTATGTGTATATTTAGGAAATGACCCATGTTGTCTATGTAAAAAAGACTTGTCATATAATCCTGAAAATTTACCCAGCATCAAGGCGTTGACATAACTAACTTTCTGGTGCTGCAAGCCTCCTATTATATGACGAGACAGATGGAAGATTTCAAAAGCCTGGAAACATACAATTATTTAGTTTCAGGTTGGATCAACCATTTAGGATCAATAGAAGCAGTAAATGACTGTCGATTGTTTCTGCCTGCGTGAGTAGTGAGTTGTGCTATTTTAAGTAATTGGTCTATGATAATGCTAACGCAAATAACAAGCTAACCCATGTTATTTCTATGTGCTTGGATCTATTTGTAAATATCAATCAAATTTTATTTGTATAGCACATTTCAGCAGCAAGTCATTTTAAACTGCTTTACATCATAAACACAAAAACAAAGTCATGCAACATAGAATCAGCAATCAAAACATAACATTAAGCAGTGCCATCATTAAATTCTTAATTGATTACGTTTCAAATACAACTCTAAACAAGTGGGCTTTTAGTCGAGATTTAAAGGAAGTCTGTGTTTCAGGTGTTTTACAGTTTTCTGGAAGTTTGTTCCAGATTTGTGGTGCATAGAATCTGAATGCTGCTTCTCCTCATTTGGTTCTGGTTCTGGGGATGCAAAGCAGAACCAGAACCTCAGGGGTCTGGAAGGTTGATACAATAACAGTAGAACTTTAATGTATCTTTAATGTATTGTGGTGTGTGATTTATAAACTAACAACAACTATTTTAAAGTCTATTCTCTGAGGTACAGGGAGCCAGTATAGGCTCCCTGTAGCCACAAGAGACGGTGATTGGCAATCACTGAACATACACTTTTTCATGGAAATCAGTTGATTATTATTGGTTGCTGATCAATTTAAGCCAATCTACACTATTTCTCTGTCATATAATCACAATCAGGTTCCAATGTAATCTCTTTAAAACACAACTCAGATCATGTTATTTAAATTAATTTTCAATTGACTTATTGATTTTATAAAATGATTGCAACAAAGTTTACACAAAGTTTACAACAAATGTCATCTCCAGGTACTTTACAGAACAACAAAACCAGTTTATGTACAGAAATATCTAATCAATTCAATTCAGTTGTACAAATATATCTCTAAGTCAGCTACATCTGTTCCAGTTGATCCTTGTTATCAACAATATAGTCGGGGTCAGTTTTTTCAATTTGGTTAAAATGTTTTCTATGAAAGGAATTCCGGCTGATTGTAAAGTGAACATTTTTTTTTTTAAATTCACAGAAAAAGTAGAGCGGCAAAGGCAGTAGCAGCTCAGCCCCTCCAGGAGTTGTCCTAATTAAACTGAAACAATGATTACTCACTTGCTGGAAGTTGTTCTAAGAACAAATAATTTCAAAACTAGAACCTTTCTTGTTTTTCTCTTCACAGATCTAAATGGATAAAACATCTCGAAAAATTTCGAACCAGGACATAAACCCCTGTTTAGAAGTAAGTTCCCGATCTTCCCCATGCTGGACAGTGTTGACGATAGTGAGTTCTGCTCTATGATTGGAACTGATCCTATATAAGTTCAGTACATTTACATTTAATCTTTCAGGAAAGTGACGCCTCTCACAAGTGTTTGGACACCTACAACTATGATAGGAGCCAGTGCTCAGCTTACTTCCAGAGATACAAGAACTGCAGAAAATATTGGGTGAGTTTATTTATTTCAACATCAGGATGAAAGTAAAGGAACATATGCATAAACAGGGGTGGATCTAGAAAAATATTTATGGGGTGGCAAGAGGGTGGCAGGGTTTTTTCATATATATATATATATGAATTTACATTTAAATTCTATATTCTATATATCTATATATAGATTTATATGAAAAAAACATGAGAATTTCTATATATATATATATATAAATTTTCACGTTTAGGACTTAATTTACTTGATTTACCGTATTTTCCGCACTATAAGGCGCACCGGATTATAAGGCGCACCTTCAATGAACGGCCTATTTTAAAACTTGTTTCATACAGTATATAAGGCGCACCGCATTATAAGGCGCATAGAATAGACACCACAGTTATGTTGCCACCCGTCTGGTATTGAACGGGACATGATTTGTTCCGTTCACTACAAATATGGATGTCTAATAATAAAAAATTGGTCCCGAGTACTATATATAGTAGTCTGCACTAGTCATTGTTTCACTCACGGTTTTGATGTTGCGATATTGTGCCCAACTGCTTTCTGGTTAGCACAGACCAACCGACACGCTGCCGCCGCAGCCTCTGTCTCTCTTCCACCGAGCCCCACGGCTTTAAATGTATAGGTGCTGGTCCCTTGGTAACTCTAGCCAAAGCACCCTGGATAAATGTCTAAAGCTACTTTGTTGACATAAAGAATGTCAACAAAACAGTCCGATTCCGGTCGGCGAGGAGAGGCTTCCGCGACTGGAATGGGGCGCCTGGGCCGGACAATAGTCACCCTTCTCCGTTCGCGCACAGCATGTTTGTGGAGAATGTGATGCTAGATGACCTGCAGACGACCTGATTATTAAGTGGGTAGGTAGATACAGTACATAGACATAGTCTATGAGTAAATAGGTCAGTCAAACTTTATTAACAAACCAGTTTTTTGACAATTATCCCAGCATGCACTGCGCGCTTCTTCTACGGCGAAAATGAAGTCGGCAGCTGCTTACCGTAGTTGCTAGACCTGTTGTGGCTCAATATTGGTTCATATATTAGGCGCACCGGGTTATAAGGCGCACTGTCGGCTTTTGAGGAAATTTAAGGTTTTTAGGTGCGCCTTATAGTGCGGAAAATACGGTACTTGTTGAAAAATGTTTCAACTTGCATTCATGTACACTGAATGCAAGTTAAATATTATTTCTTAATATAGTATAGTTAATTATTTTTATGTCTTTCCTACTCCTGCTAATTGATATGTATTACTGTATTGGACAGCACCTATTAGTCGCTATGTGATTCATTGAGTTATGTCCAGAAAACCATTTTATCCCTATGCAGGACGAGCAGAAATCTGTCACAAAAATATTCCTATCGCCATCATTTGTTATCAGATATAGCCTTTCTATTAAATCGGCTAATCAACCACCGCTGTGCTCAGGCGAAAACTTAATAATTACAATATAGACATCAAGCCTGACAGCATATTGCATAGGGGTGTAGTGATGCAATAATTTCACGATACAATACAATATACAATATTCTGGTCATGATACGATATGTATCACGATATTTGTTGAGCAATGCGATTCTTACGATTTTCTGAAAGATTTTAGAAGGACAGAGTGGTTTTAGTGACATTTTGTGTTCCATAGATTTGAATTTAGTTAACTGAAAACTGATTAAAAGCACCATCTACACAATACCTGACTCTGATTAGACAGTCTAACAGTCTGCAGCTGGACAAAATGAATAAAAGATGCAGTGAGAGAATTAGTTTCTGTCATTTAATTCCTGTGGATTTGACATAAAACTCAAAAGTTTAAACAGTAATCCAGGAGCAGAGTGGGGAAGATTATCAGCCTCTGTAGACTCTCAATATACAAATGATGCACTTATATTTTTTCTTTTGGACACTGGCTGCATTTTGGAGTAAAAATGCAGCCACAAATGCAGTCTTTGGGACTATGGAGAAAAAGGCTTTTATACCTTGGCTCCCGGAGTTAGCTGTAAGCTGTTTACTATTAACTGCTAAAGTAGTGGCTCCGCATCACCCCGTAGTGATCGACTCCCTGTAGCTACGCAGCGCCGCTATTCTTCTCTGAGTAGCTCCTCTCAGACTGCCAGGATCTTATCTACTCTCTGTCTCTGATACTCCTTGTCTGTTGCTGATAAGAATGATCGATCAGCCATTGTTGTCATGGAAACCCTCACTGCTCCGCGGATGCTGGCTGGGGGTTTTTCCTGCTCCAAACAGCGCCGCTGCTGCTGCGCGCTGCTTCGGATGTTACCAACTCATGTTCTTTCCTGAGGTAGTCCTTTATATACAGAACAGAAACCACTAAGCTAAAAACTAATTACGAAGTTAATGCTACCAGTAGAAATTAGCATTAATTTTGCAATCTCACTTCTTTTGCAGCTGCTCCGTTCGCGCCGCTTCTCCGTTCCGCTTCTTTCACAGTCACTAGCGCAACTTTACTTCGTTTCTCAGCAGCAAAGTACAGCCCATCGTTATTTATTGAAGATTTTACATGTCCAAAAACACAGGAATCTAATGTTTCGTTTCGTTTTGTACGTTTGGAAGCTCATTCCCACACATTATCGGAAAAGCCGGGTAATGGCGGCGCTTTTGACATTTCTCGGACATTCGGAAAAATATGGTTTACTAATTTTAGCATAAGTCCGGTTATACTTGGCCTATTAAGACAATTTAAAAACTGGTGTGTAGTTTAAAATGTGCACTTTAAGCTCAAGTTGAAATTGAGACTGACGGAGGCGGAGTCTTGCTGCTACGCCGCAACAAACTAGACATTAATAAGAGCTATAAGGTTATGGATCCCTATGGTTAAAAAAAATCGATACTCGCGGATGAAAAATCGATACTGTCCGAGTGCGGAAAATATCGTTTATATCGCCGAATCTGTACTTTTTTATACAGCCCTAATAATGCAACAGACTGAATGTTCTGTTTTGGTGTTTTTGCCACTTTTTTGTGTGGGAAATGTTTGTTTTTTGATGTTGATTCCCCTGATCTGTAATCCCAGCTTTATCTGAGCTGTTGTCTGTCGGTTGCAGTGTTGTATAAAGTACTGAAATCTCAGAGTCAAGTAAAAGTATAGGTACCTCTCCAAAATATGACTTTGGTAAAAGTCCAAGTCACTGACTGAAATGTTACTTGAATTAAAGTCTTAAAGTATCTGAATTTTCTTGTACTTAAGTATGGAAAGTACTGTAAAAATTTATGTACTCAAGTAATGTAATGAAAAGTATAAGTAAAAAGTAAAACAAGGCAAATGCAGTTTGAATGACATTTTATATTTTGGTAAACTTGTCAAATAGAGCTAAAGTAATGTACACAACCAAGTGCAGGCAAAATTAAACCTGCTAATAGATAAACCTGCAGGCATCATTAGGTGCTTTACCTATAGCACAAGGTTAACTTAACCAGCTTTACAACTGAACCAGCTTCTTAGTTTCCCCTCCAGGACAGAAAATACAAAGTTTTTGTAAGCTTTAAGTTTTCCCTTCAGGTAAGGTCAGTGCTGAAAATGAGAAAAATAGTCAGTACAGAAAATGTGGCCAACATGAAGAAAAAAAGCCGTTATGATTACTCTACTTCACAAACTATTGGTGCAACAACTGGTCATTATGTGGCATTAAGGACATGTGGCTGCTGCTCATCGTGAGACTTGATTTGTGTTTAATGGGAGAAGCGAAACAGGTGTTTCCATAGACATAATATAAAGATAGACGCCTCATGCTCCGCTCTCGCCTATTGTCGCTGACGAGATTTAGGGCAGCCATCTTGGAGCGGTAGACCACTCCACTCAGCATTATGTGTTTAGCAGGCAAAATGACATATCAGCGCATTTAATCGATCATAACACGCTTTTATGCTACTGGGAACTATATTCAAAAATTTATCAAAGCTACACTTATAAACAATTGTATTATTTAAGTATGCTTTTTAATACATAGTTCAGCATATTTAAATGCTTAGTGGCTATCAATAGAATAGGAATGGAATATTATGATATCAATGTATGATGAGCATATTACAAAGCACGCAGCCGTGAATAATTTATTGTGAACGGCTGTGTATAATTTATTATAATAATACATATTTATATAACTATACAAACACAAATAAATAATGATTAATACTGAATAATATATATATATATATATATATACACAGTCCAGTCACATTAATGTGACCATCTGTCAAAAGCCAGAATAACCACCTTTCGCAGAGCGAACTGCTACGAGACGTGCAGGAAGAGAGTCACTTAGGTCCCTGAAGGTCTTCTCTGGGATGTTGAGCCATGCCGACTCTAATGCCGTGGCCAGCTGCGCTAGATTACGCGGTTGAGGATCCATGGCGCGAACAACTCGATCGAGATGGTCCCACAGATGCTCGATTGGGTTTAAGTCAGGTGAGTTTGCTGGCCAGGGGAGGACGGTAAACTCATCCTGGTGCTCTTCGAACCACGCACGTACACTGGCAGCTGTATGGCACCTCGCATTGTCCTGCTGGAAGATGCCATCATCCTGAGGAAAAACAATGCGCATGTAGGGGTGGACATGGTCCGCAAGGACAGATGCGTACTTGTATTGATCCATCGTGCCTTCCACAATAATCAGTGAACCCAGAGAATGCCAGGAAAACATTCCCCAGACCATAATGCTCCCGCCTCCAGCTTGGACCGTTCCTGCAATGGTTGCAGGGTGGTTCCTTTCAGAGGTTTCACGCCTTATACGCCAACGTTCATCTGTCCGATGGAGCATAAAACGCGATTCATCTGAAAACGCTACCTGTCGCCACTCAGTGGACGTCCAGCTGCTGTACTGGCGTGCAAATTCTAGCCTTCGTCGTCGATGAACACCAGTCAGCATAGGTGCACGAACCAGGCGTCTGCTTCGGAGGCCCAGACGCAGCAATGTTCGCTGAATAGTGGTTTGGGAGACACTTGTGGTAGCCCCTTGGTTCATTTTAGTGGTCAGTTGCTCAACGGTAGCCCGTCTATCTGCCCGAACGCATCTCCGCAACCGTCGTTCGCCTCTGTCATCTATGGCCCGTGGTGCACCACATTTGCCACGTCGTTGATTTTGGACAGTCCCATTTTGCCATGCACGGTACACTTTTACCACGGCGGCACGCGAACAGTTCACAAACTCAGCCGTTTCGGAAATGCTTCCACCCTTGGCCCGAAAGCCAATGATCATGCCCTTTTGGACGTCGGATAAATCGCTTTGTTTCTGCATTACGCCAACGATTGAAATGTTTTCCGAAGCCCACACACACCCTTTATATACGCTCAACTGCACTGTGCTGCCACCTGCCTTCTGTGATTGGTTATTTAACTCTGAAGTGGAAAGTACGTGGTGGTCACATTAATGTGACTGGACTGTGTATATATATATATATATATATATATATATATATATATACAGTATATATATGTATACACTACTCAAAAAAATAAAGGGAAGACTCAAATAGCACATCCTTGTTTAAGTGTTCTCTTTATTTTTTTTGAGCAGTGTATATAGATTCAGTCCAAAATCCTGCTGCAGTGAATCCGTCTCTCTTTATAGATTCTCCCTCTTCTTCCTTACATCGTGTCTTTATGAAACTTTCAAAACAAAAACGGAAGATTTGGGATGTATCTTACTAGTGAAAGAATTGCATACAGTTTTTACCACCTGTGTAAACTTTGCTGGTAACTGTTATAACACATAAGTTTTATAATATGTGTTACATGGTTTCATTTCTAAAATAAGCTCTTGTGTCAGATAATCTAAGTCAATGTTAGAGAATAATTATTTTTTTTACATTTATGAAATCACAGTTATCCTTCATAGCGGGGCTGAACACCAAGCACTGTAGCTAATATTAGCTGGTATCTCGCCAGTGGACAAAATATAGTAAAATAATATTCCAATCGCAATATATACACAATAATATGTCCATGTTACTTGTGAAATGTTGTCTGTGAAGCCTCACGTCAATAGTCCATCGATCAGAACAACAATATCCCTCCGTGCTGAGGCATCTTCTGTTGTTTTGATTGAGCAAAGTAGGAGTGACTACTGCTCCAAGATGGCCGCCATATTTCCTGCGCCGGAGCAGCCAATGCGGGGTCTACTTTTATGTTATGTCTATGGGGTCAAAACTCCAGCGTTTCTCTTTTTCGCTGTTTTGTAACGAGTAACTAAACCACACATTGAAAATGTATCAGAGTAAAAGTATAAAATTAAGTTCGGAAATATAGTGAAGTAAAAGTGAAAGTTATAAAAAATTTTCATACTCGAGGAAAGTATGAAGTACTCCAAAATATACTTAAGTAAAGTAGTGAAGTATTTTTACTTCATTACTATACAACACTGGTCGGTTGTATAGCAGTTCAGTTAGTGAGGTTATTGATTATGTGAAAAAAATAGGTGTTAAGCATTTATTTTTGCCTTGATCCTTAAGTTGACCCTTGAGGATCAACTTGAGGATCCTTAAGGGTCAAGGCAACTGATGTTGTACATGATGGATGTGCCTTTGTCCTTGAAAAACAGAGTGTAAAACTCGCTCAAGACACTGTTAAGAAGAGCATTAAATTAATGAAAGAAGGGCAAACCCATAAATAAGTGCAGAAATGACAGGCTGTTCAGCTAAAATTATATCAAAATCTTTAAAATGGCAGCCAAAACCAGAAAGAAGAGGAAAAAAAAGAAAAGCGAACGTTCAACGTTCAAATGAATTGATCAGTAACCAAAATGGCAAAGGCTCAGCCAATGAACAGCTCCAGGAGGATCAACGATGATCTCAGTTTGCCTGTGAGTACTGCAACAATCAGACGACGTCTATGAGAAGCCAAGCTATCAGTAGGAAACCCCCTTCATTATATAAAGATGATAATGAAGATGTTTTTAAGAGTGGTAAGAGCAAGAGTGATGTTAGAATATACATTTTTTAATGAATGAACTACCGTATTTTCCGCACTATAAGGCGCACCTAAAAACCTTAAATTTCCTCAAAAGCCGACAGTGCGCCTTATAACCCGGTGCGCCTAAATTTTCCCCGTA
This sequence comes from Poecilia picta, assembly GCA_033032245.1. NCBI lineage: Eukaryota > Metazoa > Chordata > Actinopteri > Cyprinodontiformes > Poeciliidae > Poecilia > Poecilia picta. The sequence goes on from CM065372.1 coordinate 2,546,308, forward strand.
GAAGAAGCGTGCAGTGCATGCTGGTGCATAGTTGTCAAAAAACTGGTTTGTTAAGAAAGTTTGACTGACCTATTTACTCTTAGACGATGTCTATGCATCTACCTACCCACCTAATAATCAGGTCGTCTGCAGGTCATCTAGCATCACGTTCTCCACGAACATGCTGTGCGCGAACGGAGAAGGGTGACTATTGTCCGGCCCAGGCGCCCCATTCCAGTCGCGGAAGCCTCTCCTCGCCGACTGGAATCGGACTGTTTTGTTGACATGACATAAATGTCAACAAAGTAGCTTTAGACATTTATCTGGGGTGCTTTGGCTAGAGTTACCAAGGGACCAGCACCTATACATTTAAAGCCGTGGGGCTCGGTGGAAGAGAGACAGAGGCTGCGGCGGCAGCGTGTCGGTTGGTCTGTGCTAACCAGAAAGCAGTTGGGCACAATATCGCAACATCAAAACCGTGAGTGAAACAATGACTAGTGCAGACTACTATATATAGTAGTCGGGACCAATTTTTTATTATTAGACATCCATATTTGTAGTGAACGGAACAAATCATGTCCCGTTCAATACCAGACGGGTGGCAACATAACTGTGGTGTCTATTCTATGCGCCTTATAATGCGGTGCGCCTTATATGTTAAACAAGTTTTAAAATAGGTCATTCATTGAAGGTGCGCCTTATAATCCAGTGCGCCTTATAGTGTGGAAAATACGGTAAATGTTTTCCAGAATATATGGGATTATGAAGGTGTTTACTTTAATTCTGCACTTTCATGAATGTGTTAATTTGAAGTTGTGTTGAATGTTCATAGGATCACTATTTAATGAATTGGTTAGAAAAACGGTCTCTGTCTTTAACAAAGTAAACTGTCTACTTTTCTATTTAGACTGTAGAAGATTAACTCAATATAGTGTGTTCTTTAGTTTTCTTTTTTCTGTATGAAGTGTAGGCTTGTTAAAAGCGCCAAGTCCACCAAAGTAATGAATGCGCCTCTGAATCAGACACGCTCAAAATGTCCTGTCCACAACCTCACAAGCTGTAAAGCTTCCAGTCAGCAAGATACATTTGTATTACACATGTATAACAAAATATAACATGTATAACATATAACATGTACATGAATATGTACATGTTATATACAAAATACATATCACAGATAATATTCAAAAGGGATTTTTTGTTGTGGGTTGATTGATTAGTTACCACTGCGATGTAGTCTGTGCATAAAGTTGAAAATGTTTGTGCATCTCCACCAATTATAGTCAAATTGTAATCTGCTCAAATGACGGACAGGCTTCAGACTTTTCCTTCTCTTAAAAAAAATAAACTGTTAAATACGAATAATATTCCGTTGGAAGACCAATCTGTACTTTTTGTCTGATGTCTTTAGATATTGCTTTAATATTTCCACATAATGTTCTTTCCTCATCTTTACATCTATTTTATTAAGCACACCAGTTCCTCCTTCAGCAAAATGGTACCACGATGCTTTCACTACTATACTTCACAGGTAGAATGCTACAAGCATCGTTGTTTTTCCTCCAAATGCAACGATTATTATTGTCAAATAGTTCCACTTTAGTCTTATCAGACCACAGGATATTGTGGAATTTCTTCCAAAAAGGAAGAAATTTGTCCCTTTGTGCATCGACAAACAACAATCTAACTTTTTATGTTTCTCTTGAAGTAATGACTTTGTCCTTGCTGAATGTCTTTTCAACCCATGTTTGTACAGAAAATGTTTGACTGTGGATCAGTGTGCTTTGTGGTATCCAAATGGCTAGTACCAGCCCTGTATACAAATTCAGCCCATGTACATCAAACCATTATGGGGCCACTTCTGGTTGAAATACCAGTTGCTGTGCCAACAGTCAGCAAACAGTGCCGTCCTGATGCCACATCTATCCCAGACATGACTACTATGTGGGGAAAGGTTGCAATAATGAAATATGAACTTGTTTATGTGACCTGCTAACTATTGGATTGTTTGTGTGGGCGTGTATTTGTGCAGTAGGCACATGTGTTAATTTGTCACCTGAAATTGTGAAGATGTTACAATGGTGAGCACTTGGCACCCAAGAGCAGCCAGGGGGCAAGTAGCGTTGGTTCTCAGAGCAACTCTCATAACCCCCTGTCTTTCAGTGTTTAACCATGTCTTTTATTCAAAGCTGTCTTTTCTCAACTGTATGTGATCACACTTACATGTGATGCCAGTCATATCCAGTGATCATATCTACTTCAACAAAGGTCTAAAGATCAACCACTGTCCTTTTCTAATCTCATGTGGGAGGTTAGACTGATGGAGTGGCCCACCAGATCATGTCTGCATGTTTGCAGTTAATAGTCACCCCACTGTTGCCAACTTAGCGACTTTATTGCTATATTTAGCAAAATTTCAGGAAAAAAAAGATATTGGCCAAACTCTGAAACAGGCTTTTTAAAGATCAGTAATCACAATGGGCCAGGAAACTGCTGTTTGTGCACACCTACAACCAACACCTACTTCACTTACTATCTACCTAAATAAACTGCAGCTTTCAAATCTGAGGTTTTTGGACATTCATAACCATCACTTTGAAGCAAGAAGGGAAAATGTTCCTTTTAAGAGGAACGTACTTGTAGAATCCAGTTTAGGGTAGGGTGCAAAAATATGCACTTGTTTCCAGTTTGTGTAGAATTTGTTTGAGAGCAATTTTAATTTGTAAGATGAAGCAGTGGTTACATGTCATCAGTACAGTTCTTATTTGTGTTGTTTTCTTTGCAGCACAACATAATGGTGCAGAGAAGAAGAGATGGTATTAAACCTGAAATGCCCACAGCTGCGGAGAGACTGGAGATGCTCAGTGCCATTGGAGGCAAACCCTACTGACTCAATAGTCAAAGATGCTAAGGACACCAGGTCTGCACTGAGAGACGTTGCTGGAGCACTGCAATGACTGAAGAACAGCTACGCTTTGAAGAGGAAAATGGAACGAATGTCTGTTATGCTCAGAGAAGACATTAAATTTGTTACATAAAACTGTCTATTGGTTTATTTTTGATTCAGCAGCCAATTAAAGCAGCTGTGAAAAAGATTCTTACATGTGTTGGGTCTGACATAAGAAATGTTCTCATAGAGATAGTAGCAATAATAATTGATAGAGTTCAAAAATCTAAACTCTCATTTATATGTTCTCAATATGAAACCAATTATTTATGACCAAACTACCTCATTATTATGCTTATGCTTTATGTATTTTCTTTGTCCATGCAGACTTGCATTAATTTAAAATAGACAGGTGCTTCTTAAACATGTTCTATTGGATGAGGATGAATAGTGAAGAACAACAATGTAAATGTGATCAAAGGGCATCCTGCTAGGTGTCATGTACAACCTGAAGGAGGACAACGGCTTCTTCAGTAGAAAGGTAGCATGAATCTTAGAGTTCAAGTCCTTAATCAAATGGAGAGATTCTAGGAAAATCTTAAGATTCATGGTGAGGGCAGGATGCTTTCAGTTAAAGGACATTAATATTCTCCAGTTCAGTATTAACAGAAACTTCCTGTTAGTAGCACCAGCTTTTCTTTAGAGTTACTGGGTAGACTGATGGTATTCTGGTTTCTGGTCAAAATCACAAATGTCAGGCTACATGTGTAAGCAGGATATTTAACCCCATGTAAGCAAAATGTGGGGCTTCAGTGTATCTTTGATTACAAATGTCATCCTTAATCCAACATTGGTAGTTTAACTTCCACACCATTTAAAGTGAATGATTTTAAATCCTTCCTTTTTACATGTAAAACATTCACTTATGGCCTATATAAAGTAGAACTTCAATGCTTTGGTCGGAATTTCGAGTTATTGTAGCTCCACAGACCCCTGATCTCCTGATCTGAGGCACATTTTGGAGCAACTCCTTTTTTGCTGGGATATTTTTAAATGTGAATGACGCCCACCTTCCTCCGGGTCGCAGAGCATTTCCATTTGGCCATTTTTGCAGTTTGATAGCAGCAATATGATTATCTAGAGAAAGAGAAACATTTTATTCCGACAAGGGAAGACTTGTCCTTCCAACTTTTCTTTCAACTGTCCTTTCAACTCTCCATCTATACCAACTGCCTACAGTAGGGAGCATAGTTTAACTATGCTGTCCATGCTTGATAGATATCTAATAAAATATTAATGCTACCACAATATGAACGAAGTAAACAAAGTCTTTACATAATTAAGGAGTTAACTTCAAGAACGTCACTTAAATGCATTTCACATGAGCTCCAGAGATGCAGATGGGAGAAAGTTTCACAAAGTCAATTATCAAAGCAATCGGGTTTTATGGCAGAGTGGCCCGATGGAAGCCTCTCCTCAGTGCAAGACATGAAATCTGGGGAAATGCAAAAAAAAAAAAACACATGAAGGACTCTCATACTATAACTAAGATTCTCTGGCCTGATGAGACGAAGATTGAACCTTCTGATGTTAATTCTAATCTTTTAAAGTAGGAAAGCCTGTGAATTAAATGAGTGTCACAGCAAAGGGTCTGAATACATATGACTATGATATTTCAGTTTTTCTTTTTGAATAAATTTGTAAAAAGTAATTCTGTCAGGATGGAATGTTAAGTGTACAGTGATGAGAAATGAATTTTCAGTTTAGCAAATGGCTGCAACAGTGAAAATTTAGAGGTCTGAATATTTTCCGCAGTATTTTCTTTTTCTGCAGTGGGTACTGCATACCCACTGTATACAGTATCTTGCTGCAAACAGTGAATGACCATTGCTTCCTCTAGAAGTACTACTCTGTCTTCACTGTTGAGTCTCTAGTCCAGGCAGTTCTGTCATTTCAAAAAGTGAAACTTTTGGAGTGATATATTCCAAGTTCTGTAATTTTTATGGTTATGACTTTCAGATAATGAAACTGAACTGTAAAATTCAGTTTCTCAGAAAATTAGAAAACTGTTAAAGACATTAATGAAAATTCATAGTGTCACACCTTATTCATTCAATTAATTCAAACACTTGCAGAGGTTTCCAGAGCCTTCAACCAGTCTCTCTATGTCAATAAGCTACACAATCATGAAAGACAACGTCTGACTTAACTGATATGTACCATGTAAGCCATAATCATTAAAATTGAATAAATAAATAAAAACTTTAAATACTGTTTTCTGTGTGTAATGAATCTCTATAAAGGACAATTTAACTTTCTGAGATGACTTGTAGGAAATGTTGCATTTTCACGCTATTCTATTTTTTTTAGCAGTACCATTTCCTTTCCACCACGTTCTTCTGATAACATTTCAACTACAGGACAATCAAATCGAAGAATCCAGACTAGACTTTTAATGGGAACTTCTGTGGAAAAAAAAGAAATCCTTGTAAATACTGTACTGTGATTTAGAAGAGAAAAAGCTGTAATTGTTTTTATTTTTATCTAAAATGTACCATTCACTATACGGTCAGTCACACCTGATGAAACACTGGCCTCTAGTGTTTTTATACAGAAGTTAACTCATTTCAGGCTCTGCAACCGAACCCAAGGTAGGCTAGGACTTTGGAACTAACTGATTATATTGTCTCACCATTACACATTTTTTTTAGTTGTTTTTTTGATTGGACATACTTAGTGATAATACTCTCGTGCTCTGAGCGTCCGTGCGAGATGGGATGGATGGTTGCCTTGAGGAAACTGTATGAATTGATGAAGCTAAGCTAGCTACATTTCATCTAGTGGAGCTGCACCATTTACAGCGGACTCAAAATGAGCTTTCTGTTTATCACTTAGTCAAATGGCTCATTTATCCATTTGACTAATAGGCCCTGTCCCAATACTCAGGCTGCGCCCTACGCCACTCTATGAAGTGTGGACTCAATCGAAGTGCACATAAGAATTCGAGTGCGCAGGTTACAAGGTTGTAAAAATTTTTAACAGTGTGCCCTGTACTTCAACATCGAAAATGACGGGAAATAAATGTGACTTTGTAGACCTTTACAAGGCATTTTTGCTCCTAAAAAGTACAACTACAACCAGAAGAAAATATTTTAAATGTGCAGCAGGGGCGGAGCTATAGCGGGTGGGTGGGGGGGGTGGGGTGGGGGGTGGGGGGGGGGGGGGCGGGCCCCGTAACGGGCGTTGGGGCCGGGTGGAGGTGCCAGGGGGAGGAATGGATTCAAGTCGCTCGAATGTCTGATTATAGACGGAGAAAGTGAGAAAGGTGTATTTAATGTTACAGTCACCCCCCCCCACCCCCCCTCAACAGTTTCCTGCAGCTGGTGCACGTAAGGGGCCCGGTGATTCCTAAGGGGCCTGGTGATTCGTTAGGGGCCTGGTGATTCGTCAGGGGCCCGGTGATTCGTAAGGGGCCCGGTGACTCCTAAGGGGCCTGGTGATTCGTTAGGGACCTGGTGATTCGTCAGGGGCCCGGTGATTCGTAAGGGGCCCGGTGATTCCTAAGGGGCCTGGTGATTCGTTAGGGGCCTGGTGATTCGTCAGGGGCCCGGTGATTCGTTAGGGGCCTGGTGATTCGTCAGGGGCCCGGTGATTCGTAAGGGGCCTGGTGATTCGTTAGGGGCCTGGTGATTCGTCAGGGGCCCGGTGATTGGCCCCACCCCCCGGCCCAACGCTGACTTGTTCCGCTAGTGATGGACAGTATAAGTATTTTTGCTTTCCAAAGTCATTGCTGAATATTTTTGACTGTTCAAATGTGTCTTGTGTTGAGTTATTTCAGTACTTTGAAAACAGATTTTTTTCTTTTGTGACAGACAGCTTGCTCTATGAACATTGCGATATTTCCAAGATGGCAAAAACAAAAAAACAAAAAAAATACAACACATTAAAATGTGTATTTTAATTAGTTAATATTGAATTTAACAGTCTCTCATTTGGCTAACAAGAAAAATGATTACATTCAGCTGTTACTAAAAAAATTGTCTTATGTGGCTAAAAGTTAGTGGAGCTAATGTGCTAACAGATTTTATAGACAAACATTTTGAAGGACAAACATTTATATATAAAAATAGACAAAGCCTGATGCTTGATTGTGAAAAACAAAAAAGACTAATGGAACTAAAATGTACTTCTTAAAATAGACTGTGAATGTTGTGACTTTATAGATCAGTGTTTCTCCACCCTGGTCCTCAGGCCCCCCTATACTGCATGTTTTAGGTGTTTCCCTTCTGCTACACACCTGAATTGTATCTCTGGGTGATTAACAATCTTCTGCAGTTCTTGACGGTCATGCAATCATTTGAATCAGCTGTTCTGGAATAGAGGCTCATCTAAAACATGCAGACCAGGGGGGTGGTGAGGACCAGGGTTGAGAAACACTGTTATAGAACAAAAATGTTACAAGAAATTCATAAGGAAGACTCTGATGTCAATTTTCTTCCCTTCTACCCTGAGAAGAAAATGTTTAAAAAACATTAAATGTCTAAAGAACCAGCTTTCTATTCCAAATATAAGATATTAATTTTATAATTTTGTACACAAAACCCCTTGATAAGTGAAAGAAAAACCCACAATGGTCACAGAAATAACTTGAATCTGACAAAAGTGATAATGAACAAAAATTTTATGAAAATTAAATGAAAGTCAGACATTGCTTTTCAAGCATATTTCAACAGAATTATTTTAAAAAATAAACTCATGAAACGGGCCTGGACAAAAATGATGGTACCCTTAACTTAATATATTCTTGCACAGCTTTTACGAAAATCATGGCAATGAAACGATTTCTATAACTTTTAATGAAACTTTTACATTCTTAGCAGGTGTTCAGCAGTTTACTCCTCATGAACAAACTGCTTCAGTTGTCTCAGGTTCGAAAGGTTCCTTTTCCAGACAGCATGTATTAGCTCCTTCCAAAGATGCTCAAAAGGATTTTGGTCAGAGCTCATAGAAGGCCACTTCTATGAGTCCAATGTTTTCCTCTTAACCATTTTTGGGTGTTTTTAGCTATGCGTTTTGAGCCATTATCCTGTGGCAAGACCCATGACTTGTGCCTGAGACAAAGGTTTCTGCACAGCACATTGCTATCTAGAATCTCTTGATAGCCTTGAGCTCTCATTATACCCTGCACAGATTCAAGACATCGTGTGCCAGATGCGGCAAAACATGGAGCCTTCTCCATGTTTCACATTAGGGACTGTGTTCTCTTCTTGATATGCTTAATTTTTCAGTGTGCCATATTGAGCTGATGTGCCTTACCTAAAAGTAAAATTTTTGTCTCATCTGTCCATAGGACATTCTCACAGAAGCTTTGTGGCTTGTCAGCATATAGGGTGGCAAATTCCAGTCTAGCTTTTTTATAATTTGTTTTCAACAATGGTCGCCTCCATTAAGTCCATTTTGACTCAAACAACATCGGATGGTGCGATCTGACACTGATGTTCCTTAAGTTTGAAATTTACCTTTTATCTCCAGAAGTTTTTCTGGGCTCTTTTGTTACCATTCGTATTATCCATCACCTTTGTTTTGTCCTCAACATTCCTCCTGCAGCCACTATTGGTTGGGTACAGTCCCATGGATCTTATATTTCTGAATAACATATGCAGCTGTAGTCAAAGGAACATCAAGTTACTTGGAGATGGTCTTGTAACTAGTGATTGGCCAGACGACACAGAAACCTTGGCACATGTGCCAAGCAGGCAAGATGAAACCCAGTGTCGGCGCATGTATCACTTGAAGGAAAACCATGTGACCGATAGATCCCGTGTCGTTTGGATGTGACTGCACCAAATTGTATTGAGGGAGAAACTGTCGACATGTTTGTGGGCTTTGTTGGATGGAGATAGTTTGCTTCGCGTTGGTTTTTGGCTCGTATTTGAACACTGGCATGGATTAACAGAAGAAGTTTTCTCCCGTGTGGGATCATTTTGATCTTATCATGGAAAATTATTCCGTCCTCATTTCCACTTTTGATCACTTTTCTTTCAGATTATTCAAATTCATTTCCATGGGATATTTGAGTTAGTTTACATGGATTAACTTTTATTTATATTGTAGGTGAAAATGTAGAATTTCTTCCCAAGTTTTGTCTTACTGTAACCAGATGACTTCCACAATGCTGAGGCAGCAACCTGCCCGTCACGAGGGGAGGAACCGATTAACACTCCTGTCTTTATTTAATTTGCCTGCAATGACTTTCTAAATCCAGCAGATGTCACTGTAAGTGGCAAGGCAACACAGTGTCTGGGAAATGTGCCACACATCCAGTGAGGCCTCATCTTCCCATCACTACTTGTAACCTTTACCTTTAACATGCTTGTCTATAGTTTTCTTTCTAATCTCCTGAGACAGTTCTTTCCTTTGTTCCCTCTGGTCCATATTGAATGTGGTACACACCATGTCACCAAACAGCACAGTGACTACATATTTCCCTATGTATAAGCCCCACTGACTGCTTACAAGAATGCCAATTAGTGGCCACACCTTGATTTAAACCAGTGGTGCCCAAAGTCGGTCCTCTAGGGTCGGTATCCCTGGTGTAACGTACCTGGGTCAAATGATGGCTCATTAGAAGGTCCAAGAAGAACATTGACTAGCTGAAAGGTTGTTACTACCACTAGGGAGGGAACTAAAACATGCAGGATGCCGGCCCTCCAGGACTGACTTTGGGCACCACTTTTGATCATTTTAATCCAGTGGTGCCACAGGGACATTTTTACATATCCCTGTGGTCACATTACTCTCAGGGGTATCATAATTTTTGTGCAGGCCTGTTGAGTTTATTTTTTTTTATAATTCTGTTGAAGCATGTTTGAAAAGCAATATCTGACTTTAATTTGTTCATTTTCATAGAATTTGTGTTTATTATTACCATTGTCAGATTCAAGTTATTTTGGGGAGTATGGTGTTTGTTTTTCATTAACCAAGGAGTACCAACAATTTACCAACTTTACACACACATCCACATGTGTATAAAGTTTTCCCTGAAATGGCTTTCTGCAAAATAAATTCAAAATAAATATCAGTTCCTGTGCGGTTTGTGACTAAGATTTTGAGACTACACTTTTTTCCAGTTGCAACTTCATGAATGTTTTTAGAAAGGCTTTCATAAGTGGATATTGTACAATAAATTTGTTCCATCTTTGTTTTATAATATAATAGAATTTGGTCTTCTAAAAGGGGATGAAGTGTTAAATTATGATGCTAAGAATTTAATACTCTGGCTAAGTTTTTATCCACAAAAAAGCTAAAAATTTCATACACTTTTAAAGTTAAATAATTTTATTTAAAGTGCTTAAAAATTGCAACATCATAAAAGCCCAATCTTTCTAGCAGCATGTTTGTAGCTTAATTTAAGATTTGAAATCATCTTGCATTTGTAACATTTTGTTTTTCTTTCCACCACTTAGTTTGTCAGTATTCTTTATTTCTTTTTTCTGCTCAGTTTATTATATCAAACTTTTTTGTTACTAATGTGTGCTTTGCCATACTTAAATAGTCCATAAAGATACTTGAATATTCCATAAAGATGAGAGAAAATAAAACATTGTCATAATTCCGCCTTTTAACTCAAAACATCACACACACCAATGAATTGTGGGTGATACATTTCGGTGAAGACCATATCAATGTGGATTTAGCATAAGGTTGTAAATAGGACCCAAAATGGATGAGGTGAAGGCTGGATGTGGAGAATTTGGGACACTCTACACACTCAAACCCTTCAGCATGAATGTGTATTTGAAGGACACAAGTGTGGAACAAAGGTGGAAGTGCGAGTTGGGACAGGGCCATAGAAACTAAATAGAACCGGTTAAACACGTACTGATTTACCCACTGATGGACTTTAATGTACAACTGTGTTCAAAACAGAACAGTCCTAGATTCATATGTGCTTGACTCAGATCATCCTTCTAGATTGGGAATAATTTACCATCCATCTTACGCTTTATCCGGGGTCGGGTCACGGGGGTAGCAGCATAAGAAGGGAGGCCCAGACTTCCCTCTCCTCATCCACTTTTTCCAGCTCCTTAAGGGGAATCCCAATGTGTTCCCAGGCAAGCTGAGAGACAGACCCTCCAGAGTGTCCTTGATCTTCCCCGGGACCTCCCCCCGGTGGGACGAGCCTGGAACACCTCACCAGGGAGGCGTCCAGGAGGCATGACTGATCTCCTCACCCTATCTCTAAGGGAGAGTCCAGACATGCTGGGGAGAAAACCCATTTCGGCCGCTTGTTCCGGTGATGTCGTTCTTACAGTCATGACCGAAAACTCATTACCACAGATGAGGGTAGGAACGTAGATTAACCAATAAATTCAGAGCTTCACTTTTTGACTCAGCTCTATCTTCACCACAACGGACCAGTACTGCGCCTGTTTCACTGCAGACGCTGTGCCAATCCATCTGTTGATCTCCCACTCCCTACTTCACTCATTCGTGAACAAGATCCCCAGATATTTAAATTCCTCCACTTGGGGCAGGGTGTCCCCCCCTGACCTTCAGGTCAGGGGGGGACAGTGCCTTCTCCAGAAGGCACTCTACCTTTTTCCGGCTCAAGACCCTGGGCTCGGATTTGGAGGCACTGATTCTCATCCCGGCTGCTTCACATTCGGCTGCAAACCACTTCACCAAGAGCTGCAGATCACGACTTGATGAAGCCAACAGGACAACATCATCCACAAAAAGCAGAGATGTGATCCCAAGGCCATCAAATGGATTCCCTCAACACTTTGGCTGCGCCTAGAAATTCTGTCCATGAAAGTAATGAACAGAATCAGTGACAAAGGGCAGCCTTGGCTGAGTCCAACTCTCACCGGCACGAGCCTGACTTACTGCCGGCAATGCAGATCAGACTCTGACACCGGTCATACCTGACAGCCTGTATCAAAGGGCCCGGTACCCCATACTCCTGGAGAACCCTTTTTTGAACCGGGGGACCACCACCCCAATCTGCCAGTCAAGGGGAACTGCCCCGATGTCCAGCAATGCTGCAGAGTAGTGTCAGCCAACACAACCCTACAACATCCAGAGCCTTAAGGAACTCTGTGCGGATCTCATCCACCCCTGGGGCCCTGCCACCGAGGAGCTTCTTAACCACCTCAGCGACCTTGTCCCCAGAGATTGGAGAGCCCGACCCAGAGTCCCCAGGTTCAGCTTCCTCAACGGAAGGCATGTTGGTGGGATTGAAGAGGTCTTCAAAGTATTCCGCTCACCGGCCCACAACGTCCCAAGTCGAGGTCAGCAACACACCATCCCCACTATAAACAGTGTTGGTGCTGCACTGCTTCTCCCTCCTGAGATGCCGGATGTTGGACTAGAATCTCCTTGAAGTCGTGCAAAAGTCTTTCTCCATGACCTCTAAAAAACTCCTCCCATGCACAAGTTTTTGCCTCAGCAACCACCCAAGCTGTGTTCCCATCAGCGACGTCAGGGGTCCCACAGGCCAAAAAGGCCTGATAGGACTCCTTCTTCAGCCTGACAGCATCCCTCACCGAAGGTGTCCACCAACGGGTTTGAGGGTTGCTGCCGAGACAGACACTGACAACCTTGTGGCCACAGCTCTGATAAGCCACTGTCAATTGTTCTATAATTTCATGGCTTCCCACACTTGAAAAGGAGGACTTGAAGAGACTTCAGGATTTCACTCAAACTTTTTTATGTTCACCAGTGAGTGTGAATCAATGAAGAGGTGAGAAACCTGCAAAAACGCATACAAAAATTTTAACATACATTTTAGATATTTGATTTAAAGTTAATAATTTATCTTAATGACCAATTCCAGTTTTTAACCTTAGACATACATTTCTTTCACAATCTTAACCATGAATTCAAGTATTAAATAATTTAACTCTGTGTTCGGTTGAATCAAACAAATTCAAACATTTTATAAGTAATTTTTTTTCTTTTCCTTAGGATGTAGGTTATTTTATATTAAATATCTTAAATATGCATTTAATAGAGCCAAACTGTAAAAAACTAGCAGTGCAAACTGTTCCTTCAATGAATTCTGCATTTCTTTTTGTCAAATGCAAAACCAAAGTCAAATTACATTTCAACTGAGTCCAATGAACGTCTTTTCCCATGAAATGCTGTTTTGCAGACTGTGTTCGCCATCCTCAGCTCTGTTGCAAAGTCAGCCGAATGGCTGGTGGATTCCTTCTGTTGCCTGAGTTGAGGGTGCTGTTGATTGGGCCAGATTTCTTTCACCTGCTGAGAAGAGCTGCAGATTGGCACACTGTGTGCTCATGCGCCACATCTGAATCAATGAGCAGATCTGCGCAACAGCCACCTTGACAACGGAGGCACAGAACATGGTGCACCCACACTCAATGTCCCCCACCTCGCCAAAAAGAACATGTTCAAACTTTTTCCGGAGATGGGAGTTAAAGCTCCGTCTCACAGGGGACTCCGCCAGACGTTCCCAGCTGACCCTTACAACATGTTTGGGCCCGCCAGGTCTGACTGGCTTCCTCCCCCACCATCAGAGTCAACTCACCACCAGGTAGTGGTCAGTGGACAGCTCTGCACCTCTCTTCACCTGAGTGTCCAAGACATACAGCCGCAGATCCGATAAAACAATGATAAAGTTGATCCTCGAACTGCAACCTAGGGTATCCTGGTGCCAAAGTGCACATATGGACACTCTTATGCCTGAACATGGTGTTCGTTATGGACAATCCATGTTGAGCACAGAAGTCCAACAATAGAACACCACTTGAGTTCAGATCGGGGGGGCCGTTCTCCCCAAGTACACTTCTCCAGATCTCATTGTCATTGCTCACATGAGTGTTGAAGTCCCCCAGCAGGACAAAGAAGTCCCCAGGAGGGGCGCTCTCCTGTACACCTTCTAAGGACTCCAAGAAGGGTGGGTAATCTGAACTGTTGTTCGGCCCGTAAGCACAGACAACAGTCAGAACCCATCCCCCCACATGCAGACGGAGGGAGGCTACTCTCTCGTTCACCGGGGTGAACCCCAATGGCCGAGATGGGGGGCAACAAGTATGCCCACTCCTGCCCGGCACCTCTCACCGTGGGCAACTCCAGAGTGAAAGTACGTCCAGCCCCTCTCAAGGAGACTGGTTCCAGAACATTGATTTAAAAACTAGCTGATTATGTCCCCCAACACAGTTGTTACTTTGGTCTCCTCTTTATTTATTTATTTATTTATTTATTTATTAATACAATGGGTCTTTCATTTTATTGTTTGTATGAATGGGAGTGTTCTGTCTGTCTAATCTCTTGTTCCATTGGCAGATTACCTCACTTATAACAAGACATTTTTCCCATGTTCTGAGCAAATTAATCTGCTTCACTCAAATGTTCTAAGATATTTGAGTGAAGAAACTACAGAAAAAATACTTGGTAAGATTTTCTGTTTTTGCAGTGTTGTTGCTGTTCATTGACCTTCTGATGGATATTTATGTTGATCTCTGCCTCTCATTTGGGTAAGTTTATCACATTTAACCTGCTATTCAGAATAAGTCCGTCAGAGTCTGTCAGAACTTTGAGTTATTTTGAGTGTTCAGCATTGTTGGTCTTTGATTTTTCAACTAAGATTTCACATTGCATCAAAATAAACATTTTAATGTCTAGGACATGGCGACACATATACACTAAATATATGTGTGAGGGCGACTGTGGCTCTGTGGGTAGAGTAGTCGTCTTGCAATTGGAAGGTTGTGGGTTCGACTCCGGCTTCCTCCTGACACATGTCAATGTGCCCCTGGGCAAGGCACTTAACCCCAAATTGCCTACCGAGCTGCGTATCGACGTATAAATGTGTGAGTGCTTGTGAGTGCGAATGGGTGAATGTGGCTCTAGTGTAAAGCGCTTTGAGTGGTCAAAAAATGATCGGATAAAGCGCTATATAAGTTCAGTCCATTTACCATTTATATGTGTATTAGTGTATATACATATGCACTAAATTGACAAAAGTATTTGCTCACCCATCCAAATTTTTGGAATCAGGTGTTCCAATCACTTTCAACATTAACATTAAGCACCTAGACATGTAGACTGTTTTTACAAACATTTATGAAAGAATGGGTCGCTTTGAGGAGCTCAGTGAATACCAGCATGAAACTCCACCTGTGGAACAAATTCAGTCGTGAAATTTCCTCCCTCCTAAATATTCCACAGTCAGCTGTATTCTAAGAAAATTTAAGTTTTTGGGAATGATAGCAACTCAGCCACAAAGTGGTAGGCCACGTAAACTGAGGGTCAGCAGATGTTGAAGCGCATAGTGTGAAGAGGTAACCAACTTTCTGCAGTTAATCACTGCAGACCTTTAAACTTCATATGGCCTTCAGATTAGCTGGGCATGGCCCCTTAGTTCCAGTGAAATGATCTCTGAATGCTTCAGCATACCAAAACATTTTGGACATTTCCATGCTCCCAACTTCATGGGAATAGTTAAAAGCTGGCCCCTTTCTCTTCCAACATGACGACTGTGCACCAGAGCACAAAGCAAGGTCCATAAAGACATAGATGGAGAGTCTGGTGTGGATGAACTTTTTCCTGATGTTGTAGTCACTTGGTATTGGTACATCCACCACAACGGTTTTTCTCTGTTCTTTATCCACCACCACAATGTCTGGTTGGTTCGCCATTACCATCTTGTCGGTCTGGATTTGGAGACAAGATCCAATATCCTACAGGATCCTACAGTATCTTAGCTCGGTCATTCTCCATCACCTGTGTCCCCACTGTGTCTCCATCAAGTGGTCCCCACTTTGATCTTCACTTTGGGGCTTCCAGTCCATATTTTGCACAGATGTTCCTGTACACTATGCCTGCCACTTGGTTATGTCATTCCATGTATGCTTTCCCTGCCAGCATCTTGCACCCTGCTGTTATGTGCTGGACTGTCTCAGGGGCCTCCTTGCACAATCTACACCTTGGGTCTTGTCTGGTGTGGTAGATCTGAGCCTCTATTGCTCTGGTGTTTAGGGCCTGTTCCTATGCAGACAGGATGAGAGCCTCTGTGCTGTCCTTGAGTCCAGCTTTGTCCAGCCATTGGTAGGATTTCCTGATATCAGCCACTTCAGTTATTTGTCGGTGGTACATCCCATGTAGGGGCTTGTTCTCCCATGATGGAACCTCCAGCACCTCACCCTCTGTTCCCCATTGCCTGAGACATTCGCTGAGCATATCGTCCGTTGAGGCTTTGTCCTTGATGTATTTATGGTTCTTGGATGTTTCATCCTGGACAGTGGCTCTCATACTCACTAGTCCTCTTACTCCTTCCTTACGGCTCATGTACAGTCTCGGTGCTGGATTTGGGGTGGAACCCTCCATGCATGGTTAGTAACTTCCGAGTCTTAACATCCGTGGGCTTTATCTCTTCCATTGGCCTGCAGATTATTCCGGCAGGGTCTCTGATAACTGGTAAGGCATAGCTGTTTATTGCACAGATCTTGTTCTTGCCATTGAGCTGGCTTTTCAGGACTTTCCTTATTCGTTGGAGGTATTTGGCTGTGGCTCCTTTCCTTGTGACCTCATTGAGGCTGCCATTTGCTTGTGGTATTCCCAGGTACTTGTAACTGTCCTCAATGTCTGCTATTGTTCCTTCTGGGAGTGAGACCCCTTCTGTGTGGACGACCTTCCCTCTCTTTTTAACCATCTGACCACACTTCTCTAGTCCGAATGACATCCCAATGTCAGTGCTGTAGATCCTGGTGGTGTGAATCAGTGAGTTGATGTCTCATTCAGCATACAGCTTGATGTCATCCATTGTGGACTGATTGTGGCCCCATTCTTGAGTCGGTATCTGAAGTCAGTCTTGTTGATGATTTGGCTGAGGGGGTTCAGGCCTATGCAGAACAGCAGTGGGGACAGAGCATCTCCTTGGTATAGTTCACATTTGATGGACACTTGTGCAAGTGGTTTGCAGTTGGCTTCAAGGGTGTTAGAGGCCTATTGATCTCTAAGTCATAGGCTTTCTTGTTATCAATCCAATTGGGTCGAGTTTTGCAGTCTCGGGCGGCTGTGTGGTCTACAAGGAGTTGGTGTTTGGCTTGTTCAGGGAGGTGGTCCTCTCGTAGAGAGGTTAGCCACTGTGCATTGCCGTTGTGGGACGCCTCCCTTTCCCATATGCCTTTACAGTATTGTTCAGTCTCCAGTTTTGGTGGGTCTGCTCTGTTGTTAGTACCCTACCATTGGGAGTACACTTTAGCTAGTTGGGTGGAGAAGAGCCAGTTAATCCTCCTGGCTTCATTCTCCCCGTGTATCTCTTTAGGCCAAGGCTTGGAGCCTTTGTGTGGCAGTTTCGAGTGCTTTCAGGTATGGGCATCTGGCTATATTTTTTGGGTATTGATCTTTTCATTGATTTGGAGCTCTTGACAGTTGGCTCACTTCCCTCCCTGTTATCATGATCTTAGCCTCTAACTGTATTGTATATGCTGAGTTGTATATCAGCTCATTTGTTTTTATTATGGTGTTGGATAGTTCTCAATGCTGCATTTACATAGACTTTCTGATGGTACTTCACTCAGCCGTTGTAATTGGCATCGGGGTTGTCTCGTGTTCATTTGGGCCGTGATTACTGGGGTTACATACCCAGTCTGGGCGGGTAGGTGTAGTTAACTCCTCTCTGAGCTGGCGTCCTGGCTCCTCCCCTCATCAATCTCAAGTTGTGACAGCAGTTGCTGTTTGTGGATGTTGGAACACTGGAACACTAGTTATTTAGCAGTTGGTGTTGACTAGGGATGTCGAACTAACCATTCCTCCCACAGTCTTTACTTGAGTAGTAGGCAACAGACCCATGTTTAGTAGTGTCCAGTAGCAAATTTTAGCCCATTGCATCAGGTGCTCTGGTTCCAGGCGACGTCTGAGCCAGGCGACGTCTGAGCCGGCATGTCGTGCTTATCAATGTCTCTCATGGTATGAGGGTAGGCTGTTGTAACTTTTTGCCCCAGCCCCAGCCTGGATTCGAATCCGGGTCTCCCGGGTGGAAGACTGGTGACTTACCCATTGAGCTATACAGTCAGCTACGTAGTCCACTGAGAAGTACACTGAACCCTAGTCCACTGAGAAGTAGTCCACTTTAATACGCATATATACACGTATGATATATATATCATCTCCTGTTCAATTGAAAATCCACTTTAGAAAACTGTTTAAGTGTTTAAGTCTTTCATGTTGACGTCCGAAGAGAGAAGAAAACAAATTTACTTTACTTATTTACTGTTTGGCTAGCTCCATGGCTAGCTCGCTGTGTCTTACTCTGCAGTTGTGCAGTCACAATATCTGGGATCATGAGCGCCCCCTGCCATGAGGCAAGTGAACTGCCTGCCTCCCCTCGAGTCAGTTCTCTGCCGTTTCTGATCGCTCCTCCGCACACAAAACACAACACACACACACAGTTAGTGACAAAAAACACTGTACATATATACATAAGCGAAATTATGGAAAATAAGTCCATATATTAAATGTTTTTAAGCCATTTTATTGCCGGCGTACAGACAGGACGAACATGCTTTCATATAATGGCAGCGGGTGCAGAGCTGCTAATCGCAGGAGAAGCTGAGCTCACTGCTGCCTCTCCGGCTTCGCTTCTGAGCATTTGAATGGGAAAATGTGAAAATCCAGCGATTTTGAAGAAAAGTTAATCAGAATTGGTTAAGCTAAGTAAAAAATAGATACTTTATAGTACAAAACCACAGGGTGAAAATAGTTTTATATTATTAGTTTTATATATATTATTTTTCCATGATGACAGGTGAGGCTGTGCCTCACCTGCCTCCCCTGACCGCACGTCACTGATATATATATATATAGTGCCACTTGGACTAAAACTGCGAGCTAGTTCCATGAGAGAAGTCTGATAGCATTCCACTTTTCAAATTTCAGAAACCAATAGTAAAAGGTTCTCTCTTTCGAATATATGGAACAATCACATCCATAGATTTCATGGGTGCTTCGGGTTGGAGTACCTACGGAGATTCCTAAGCACCCATGTGTGCCAGGCGGCCTACACTTGTCATTGTTAACTAATGACCACAGTAGCAAGTCATGCAAGCATGGTGAGCACCATTAATGTCAGGACAATGCCTATTAGTTGCTATAGCTAGTGACGTGCACCGGCAGGCAAAGGCAGAAATCCCAGAGTAATCAGGGATCACCTCTCCCCAAAAAAATTTCATAAAAAAAACCTTTGTCTTTTCCATCCATCCATTTTCTTTGCACCTTGTCTTTATTGGGGTTGGGAGGGTTGCTGGTGCCTATCTCCGGCTGGTGTTCTGGGCGGGGGTGGGGTCACCCTGGGCGGGTCGTCGGTCTGTCGTGGGGCTACACAGAGACACACAGGACAGACAACCATGCACACACACATTCACACCTAAGGGCAATTTGGACAGGCCAATTAACCTGACAGTCATGTTTTTGGGCTGTGGGGGGGGCCAGGGTGCCCAGGGGGGGCCCATGCATGCGCGGGGGGGGCATGCGGGCTCCATGCGGGGAGACTGGGGCTGGGAATCGAACCCAGAGCTTTCTTGCTGCAAGGCAACAGATCTACCAACTGCGCCACTGTGCAGCCCCACCTTTGCCTTTGCCTTTTCATATCAATATGAAAAGGCAAAAGAAACAAAGAACGGAATAAATTCACCATTCATCTAAGAAAAAGAAAAGGATAAATTTTTAGGTCCCCCCCCTCCGCCAATTGAAGGAACAGCACAGGCTCTGCCAGAGCCGCTGAAGTGAGGAGCTATCTGTGGCTCTCCCGCACAAAAAAATCCCTCCAGTAAGTAAATATTTAAAGCAAAAGACATGCAACACATTTTACTTACTTTCAGTGCTCAATAGGAAGAAACACATTAACAATAAATATAAGACCACAGTTTTCTAGTTTTTGTTACTTTGTATGAATTATAATAATCTGCCTCGTTATGCCTTGTAAATCAAAACTAGCAAAACTGGCTGCATTGCTTTGATAGACTTAAACTTGCTTTTGTCAAAGGTAGAAAATATATCAATCATATTTAGCTCACTAACATCATGTTAATGATGCAGGTCTTTCAGTGTTTACATTCTCACTAAAACCAGGAAGATAGAGCACATAACACCAATTTTAAAGTCCCTTCATTGACTCCCTGTAGCTCAAAGAATAGACTTTAAAATACTGTTGTTAGTATATAAATCACTGAATGGTTTAGCACCACAATACATTAAATATCTACTGTTGTATCAACCTTCCAGACCCCCTGGGTTCTGGTTCTGGTCTGCTCTGCATCCTCAAAACCAGAACCAAACGAGGAGAAGCAGCATTCAGCTTCTATGAACCACAAATCTGGAACAAACTTCCAGAAAACTGTAAAACAGCTGAAACACTGACTTCCTTTAAATCTCGACTAAAAACCCACCTGTTTAGAGTTGTATTTGAAACGTAATCAATTAAGTATTTAATGATGGCACTTGACTTAATGTTATGTTTTGATTGTTGATTCTATGTTGACTTTGACTTTGTGTTTATGATGTAAAGCAGTTAAAAAGGCTTTGCTGCTTAAATATGCTATACAAATAAAATTTGATTGATTGTATCTGTTCTGGTTTTCAATCAATCAATTAAATACATTATCTGAGGCCAAGAGAATGTTATTTGTGACTTGCAGCAGTGTTCTTTCAGTACTATGGTGAGCTTTGAAACATGACCAAAACTCTGCAAACAGGTCATTGCTATTTCAATGTTGGCATACTTGATTATCATTGTAAGAATTTTAGATGAATGAATAAATTTTTTTCAAGATGAGCAAAATTGTGTAGGAAATATATTCAACAAGATTCATGACAATTATTAATCATAAACCAACATTTACCCTTAATCCACTTAAATTGTATAATTTTATCTATTTGTTCAGACTTCCTGTGTGGCTAGCATCTCTTCTCCACACTGCTAATCGCCTCAGAAGTGACCGTGCTCGGCGCAAGAAAGTCTACCGTCTCCTGCAGAGGAAACTAGTCAGTGGATGAGCTTTTTTATTATTATTATTGAAGCCCTTCTTACTTGGATTATCCATATTAATATTTTTATAGTAGAACATTTTACAGCTAGTCAGCACAAAGGACAATGAATGGCACCCCTGGATTGTCTGCTATACACCCGCCTACACACTCTACACAGTGAACTCAATGTTGAATTAAATTAATTGAGCTATGTTGAAATTATTAAATATTTATTGTGATATTCTTGGCTAGTGTCCCAAATATTTAAATATTATTTCCCTGTTTGAAATAATCAAACAGAGAAAACATGCATGTGTGTTTTAATTGTGAACAGCAGAACATAACTCCAATTTCTTTGTTTTAATGCCAGTCCTAGAGATGTTACATTAATAAGTTGGGTTATCCATGAGCTATCCATGGAACAGGTACATCTGTATTTCTTACTACTAGGGGCAACATACCACTGTATTACATTCCATTTCTTTTACATGTCAAAACAAGTAATCATTTGGAAAAAAAAAAACAATTCTACAGGGTTTCCCCCAGTGAATTATAAGCATGGCGGCCGCCATGCTTTGCTAGCCCCGCCGCCAGGCTTAGCTGCGCCGTTTCAGCTGTTTGGGATTCTGGTAATTTCCCCTCAAAAAGCAGGCGGAGAATCCGCGCTCTCTGATTGGCTGCCTGTCACATTCAGCGTTAAGCTCCCAGTCGGGGAAAACACTTGATTGAATCGCACCCCCCTCAACAGAATTGTAGGATTGCGCGTACTACCCCATGCCCCCCTCCCCCGAATGTAATGTTACCCCTCCCAGACTAAAAAACACGCATCCGCTTTTGCCCTGAACCCCCATGGATCTACATGAAATGGTTTGTTCCTGCTTGGAGCGCTTGACGGTGACGTATGTAGCTACAGTCAGTAGAAGCTGCAGCAGAATACAGCGGCGACTGTAGTTACTATGCTGCTAAGAAAAGTTATAAAGTCAGGTTTTCAAAAACAAAAAAGGGAGAGGGAGGGACAAAAAGGCAACAGTGTTAATTTATAACCCAGTTTTTCCTCCAAGAGAGGTGGGTAGACTGTGAGATTATCAACCATTTAGCATAGTTAGCAGAGCTACAAACTACTGCTTGGCTCCTTTTCGCTAGCATTTAATGAATTAAGAAAAAAATTACCAACATATTCATATATTGAACTTGTCCCTTGTACCTTTTACCACTTAACAACAGAAGAGTCAGTCAGCAGCAGCTCTAACCCACGTCCCTCCTGACCCGTTCTCTCCTGAGTGAAATTAAAGCTGCAGTATGTAACTTTTCTATAATTTGTTTTTCACATATTTTTTTAGAACTATTATGTTGTGACAGTCACAGATGAGAGGTCATCTGTGAAAAATCTATTTCCTCTGCTTTCTCCCAGTGCTAGAAACAACCAGTCAGTGCCAGGAGAGTTTTAGTGCTGTCAATCATAATCTCATGTGGTGCTGCTCATCCTTCCTCCCCCTCGATTTGTGCCGTTGCAGCTAGCATAGCACAGACCTGTGCAAATTCGAACTGTGAATGCTCAGTTTAGTTAGCATAGCTACCAATGACGACAGATAAACGGTTTCTTGTAATGATAAGTTGTTTCTCCACCATTAGCACATTTAGCAGTGAGTGAATGAGGCTAATTGACAGTGCTAAGACCCTCCTCCTGGTTCTGGTTGGTTGTTTTGTTCAGAAAGGTGCATTACTTTAACCAGTAATAGTAATTCAGAAAGGAGGTGGAGGAGATTGATTGTTTTCACAGATTATCTGTCTCATAACAAACTGCTACGACATGGTGACAGCTTTAACAAATATAGAGAAAATATATTTTTTTATTAAAGTTATGCAGCTTGAATAAAATGCAACTACATAGCATTTTTTGAGAAATCTGGATTGCTTTATGTGTAGTTGCACGTTGCTTTTGACTGTTGCTCATGGGGAGAAACATTTCAGTAATCTAAAACTACTGTATTTTCCACACTATTAGGCACACCTTCCTTGAATGGCCTATTTTAAAACTTTTTTCATATATAAGGCGCACTGCATTATAAGGCGCATAGAATAGACGCTACCGTAGAGGCTGGAGTTACGTTATGCATCCCCAAATGGAGCTGCACTAAAGGGAATGTCAGCAAAACAGTCCGACTCCGGTCGGGGAGGAGAGCCTTCCACGACTGGGCCGAGGTGTGGCCGGACGATGGTCACCCTTCTCCGTTCGCGCACAGCATGTTCGTGGAGAACGTGGTGCTAAATGACCTCCAGACAACCTGATTCTAGACGGTCGGTAGGCAGACAGGTCAGTCAAACTTTATTAATAGATTACAAACCTACAAACATTTCAGTAATCTAAAACTACTGTATTTTCCACACTATTAGCCACACCTTCATTGAATGGCCTATTTTAAAACTTTTTTCATATATAAGGCGCACTGCATTATAAGGCGCATAGAATAGACGCTACCGTAGAGGCTGGAGTTACGTTATGCATCCCCAAATGGAGCTGCACTAAAGGGAATGTCAGCAAAACAGTCCGACTCCGGTCGGGGAGGAGAGCCTTCCACGACTGGGCCGAGGTGTGGCCGGACGATGGTCACCCTTCTCCGTTCGCGCACAGCATGTTCGTGGAGAACGTGGTGCTAAATGA
Source organism: Poecilia picta (assembly GCA_033032245.1). Taxonomy (NCBI): domain Eukaryota; kingdom Metazoa; phylum Chordata; class Actinopteri; order Cyprinodontiformes; family Poeciliidae; genus Poecilia; species Poecilia picta. The sequence continues at coordinate 2,569,830 of CM065372.1, forward strand.
CCTCCAGACAACCTGATTCTAGACGGTCGGTAGGCAGACAGGTCAGTCAAACTTTATTAATAGATTACAAACCAGCGTTCTGACAACTATCCCAGCATGCACCGCGTATTTCTTCTACGGGCGAAAATGAAGTCGGCGGCTGCTTGCTGTAGTTCTTTTGTGGATCAATATTGGTCTGTCGGCTTTTGAGGAAATTGAAGGTTTTTAGGTGCACCTTATAGTGCGGAAAATACGGTAATAGAAAAAATTTAAGCAACCTACTTGCATACTGGATGTGGACTGTTGGGTGTAAATTTATGAGCAGTAAATATTGTGCTAATTATCAGTATTGAATCAAAGAAAGCAAGGCAGATGCAAGCCTTTAAAATTGTGATGCTTTTTATGGGTCAAATAGACTCAAAAAATTGTAACAGCAGCAGGTCGGGGGACCCAAACAAATTTTTTGTCAGGGGGCCCAAGATTTGTTGCACCGCCCCCTTAGGAATGATCAAATTTACTATTTACATTCAAGTGAGGTGTTCCTTTATTTATTTTGTGTGTGTTATGTTATTGTCTGAGGATAAATACGATTCTGTTTCATTGTTTAAGTTTAAATAATAAAATATTAAAATCATATAAACAAACATTGGAATGGGTTTGATGCTTCTTGTTCAAAATAACACTGAACAGATTAAAATTTCAGTATACTTAGGTGGGTTTTGGCGCTTTGTAGTTTATTGTCCACAAAAATTTACCTGCAGGTAAAAAGTTTATGCAAACTTTCATGCCACGTTAATTTTTGATATATATGCCAACTTGTGCATAACATATTTTTTGTACACATGCACGCTTTATATATGAAGACCCTGGCATTTCAGGAATAACTGCAGGTGGACAACCCGTCACAGAGTGAAAGTGTGCTATTATACGTTATAAGATAGTTGACCAGTCGATGACTGAGTTGCAATGTGGCCTTTCCATCTGCTTCTAGCACATTTTTCATCAGGGATCATTTCATGATTTTTATTGACCTCTTTGCTGCTCCGTTTGATGCGTGGTGATGTGCAGGAACAGCTGTGTGCCGGATTCCATTTAACTCCAAGAACTGACTGAATTCTTTTGACACCAGTTGAGGTCCATTGTCTGAAACTAGTTCTTCTGTCAATCTATAGGACGAAAATAAGCTTCTCAAAATTTTAATGATATGTTTTGATCTGATGTATGACAGTAGAACATCCAACCTTAGTCACTAAGAAATAGTGCTTGTCTTTATCACCAAAATCAATCTGAATCTGTTGCCACACTCTTTCAGCTCGTTTGCATGGGTGAAGTGGTGTGACCACTGGCAACTTTTGTACAGCTTGACAGATTTGGCAGCTTTGGACCTGTTCTTGTATGTCACCATCACTCCCTGACCATCACAGTTAACTGAGGGTGAGACATTTCATACGACAGATGCCTGGATGTTCATGATGCAGGTCTTTCAATACTTTCTGTCCGTAACCTGGTGGGATAATAACTCGTTGCCCCAAAAGAACAGACTGTTGTTCTGCTGACAGCTCTCATCTGCCAATGAAATAAGGCTTAAGTGCCAATGCCACAATAATATGTCTTTAGAATAAGTGCATCATCATGGCAGCAAGTGTTGGGACAGTTGACTTTAGTCTAAGTATAGCCAATAGTGGCTTGTGAACTGCTATGACCATGCATTTCTTCCCATTCAGACATTTGTGGAATTTCATGACGCCAAAAATGATTGCAAGAGCCTTTTTTTCTATTTGGGCATACTTCCATTCAGCATCAGTTGAGAAATGGTCGCACTTACCACATGAGGGTGCGATGAACTCTGATCCAAACCTTTGTAGCCACATAAAGACAGTTACAAAATCAGCCTTCAGTCACCTGAAGAACATTTCTAGGATCAAAGGACTAATGTCTCAGCAAGATCTTCTATGCTGTCTACAGCAGAGTTGACATATCATACTGTAACAAATCCCCCCCCTTTTCTAAACAGACTTGAATTAAAAAAAAAAATCTTGATATATCAGTTTTACGATGTACTTGTTTGTTAAAATGTTTTTGCAAGATTTTTGACTTTTTTCAAATAGTTCATCTTGATCTGTCCAACTTAGATGCCCTAATCTTAAGTAGATCTGATAGTAAAACAAGCCACAGTTGTCGAATTTAGCATTATTTCCCAACTTTTTATGAGTTTTAAAATTAATTGTACACAGTGTTAAAATAACCCTTCTTGATTTAAAATGTATTTGTTGTGTTGTTACAGTACATAAGCCCTGTTTTGTTAATCACCATTAAAATTTAGTTTCAAAGTTTCATTATGAAAGCTAAATTTAAGCATTTATCAATAAAGTGACATTCCCCCGATTTCAAATATACAAGTGTTTTCTTCTTTTATTTATTTATTTATTTTTTAGAAAATCTTAAGTAAAATCCCCTTACTGTATTGAATACAAAGTTTTATCTCGAAACTATAACCATTTAATTATTGTTATTTTAGAAGTTGTACTTGCTGTATCAGTCTGTCGAAGTCATTTTAGCCAATGCAGAACCACAAACCATATGTGGTGGTTTGAATTTTTCTAAAATCATATTTTAGTATTCATCTTCAGTCAATTTAGCAGTTAGTAATTATATTCAACTTAATAGTAAATACGCTTATTAAAAATGTCTATTCTTAAGTTTTAGTTTATGTATTCATCTTCAGTCAATTTAATAGATGAACTCTCACCTCACCCAGCCATTTATAACTTTTGTGTCAATGTTAGTGATGGGATTTGACACCTTCCTTTGTCGCACACAGAAACATCTAACAGCTATGTACCGCCACGATGCGCTCTGCCACCAATTTGTTGTGACTGAGAAGACATGAAATTTATTTTTGACTACAGCACTCTTCCCTCCGTTCACTCTTCAGCTGAGAGAAGCTGACACCCTACCCAAAATTTCAGCAAATAGCCTTGAGTGGTTAGTGCTCCGTTAGTGCAGGTCTGTGCTGTTAAACCTTTCGTTTGTACTGTTCTGGTTTCTGAGATATTAAAAACATTTTTAGGTCATCCAGAGGTCACCATCCCCCCCATCTTGTTCCAAAACAGACCAAAGTGGACTACTTCGTTAGTGCTCTGTTTGTGCAGGCTTGAGTTGTTATCGCAGTGAAGTTGTTTTCAAGTTGGATATCAGATATTGGCACTCCGAGGAGTAAGCAACGTTTACATCAAGGTTGATCTGATTTATGAATGCTAATTTCAGTCCGCAGTTCTCTAGCTCCCACCTCAAGGGCTTGGAGGTTCACTTAGGGACCATCTGCAAATTTCCGAACCAAACACTCCTAAGAAACAAATGCTAATAGATGTCTTGCCTATTTACAGACGCACTATTAATTTTTTAAGTCATATTCAATATATTGAATAATTTTAACATTAAAAAGTAGTTTTTTCTTTAATAGCTTCCAAGTCATGTGACCTATTAACTCAAAATCAGTGTGAAGTTTTTCTAGTCGACCATTTGGATGAGGCACACTCATTTTATTCCATTTTAATTTTTTTTTAATAGTTTTGCCTTTTTTGTGTCAAAATGTTGTGTTTTTCTATAGCTTCTGGGTCATGTGACCTGTGTGAAATTGTTCTACTAGACTGTGAAGATGAGGCACACACATTTTTATTCAATTTAAACATTTTATTTAAACATTTTATTCCTTGTCAGTGGGACATGTAAGCTATTAACCAATCGTGTTTCCTAAATATAAAAATTACGTAAAAAATGTAATTGTAAAAAATATGTAAATCTAAAATGGGGAAAAATGGGTGTGCTTCATTTCTCCAGTTTAGAAGAACAGCTTCCTGCTGATTTTGAGTCAGTTTAGGGCACTTTATTTGGAAGCTAAAGAAGAAAATGTTATATTTTCTATTATTAAAATAAGCAAGATGTGGGGTTGAGTAATTTTTTAAAAAGGATTTAGATGATTTCAGGCGAGGAACAAATTAACAGAATATACTGAAATAACTTGAAAATATACGGACAATAATGAGGACTTTAGTAGAACTCTGGAGAACCTGGAGTGATTCAGCTATTAGTCATTCAGGAAGTCATTCTCCACAAAAAAGAAAAAAATCTCAGCAGATGTAGGTAATGCCTGAGTATCAATGAGCTTCAGAAGTAATGAATTTTAAGTGATTTTATTTTAGAAGAGAGACTGACTAGAAGATTATGACACGCGACCCGACCCTCCAGAAATTCTAAACCAGAATTTCTGGAGGTCAGAGCCATCACCAAGTCCTGGTGCAGGTCCTGAAGGTAGTGATAGTGACTGCGGAGCTTCAACTTGAAGCAGCAGCGGAGAGCAACCTTCATTGGGTCAAACTGCACATCAATCAGGCGAGTCTCAAAATTCACCCATCCTTAGGCCAGAAGCAGCTTGTAAGTCAAGAAATATTTGTGTTTGCATCAAAAATACAAGTGTGAATCTCATCCTGTGCATCTTGTGTTTTTGTTGATTTCATCCTGCGCATTTGTCAATCTTGATTTGTGCTTTTGTAAATTATGAGACTGTTTTAGCGCCATGGAAAGTTGACATTGTTTCTCCCTGCATCCAATGGGTGGCGCAGAAAAGCAGGTGCTACCATATGGGCTCCACTACAATCAATAGCCCCACAGGCACGACCACTAGAAGGAAACAAACGCAAACCGTATAACACTTTCATTCTACTGGCTGAGACGGTTGCCAGACAATGGTACTTTTTGTTTAGAGAGAGAGCAGAAAAGAATTTGCAAGCAGGCAGAGAGAAGTTTTGAGCGCAAGGATGAAGGTACGAGATAAAACAGTGAATATTTGAAAGAGAGCAGAAGCATTACAAGTTTTGAGAACATATACATGGTGTCCTGCTTTCAGACTCAAAATGTGTGCTCTCGACTTAAGGCAGAAAAATGTCCCCATAGTTTGGTAAAATAAGGAGTTAGGGCCTCCTACCACTCCCCATTAGTGGTGATTGTACCACAGGTCACAACTATATTGTTTTACAAGAATTCGTGAGGGTTTTTCATTAATTTGTCAGGACCCTCATGTAAAAGAGATCTTTGATGTCAAAAGGTTTTATTCTGTTTAAATAAAGGTTGAAGAAAGAGTAAGATGTTAAATGCAATCATTTCTTATCAAACCATAAACTAGGCAGTAAACATAACATATATAAATAGAACTAAAAAAAATTAATCCCCAGTAAATAGTATAATATTTACTTAATACATTTTATATGAATATATATATATATATATCATATATATAATTTATATATATATAATTAATTATTAATATTAATTAATTAATTAATTAATTTTAATATATATAAAATTAATATTTAATAATAAATTTTGCTTTTGTGTTTTCCATCATCTTTTTCTGCTTCAGATCTCTCATGGGGTTGGTGTTAACAAGGAGAACCACTTCCAGCCCACCTATGTCTACCCTGAAGAAGTGAAATTTTTAATGCGCTCTGTTTTTCCAAAAGACATCTGTGACTACCCCAACCCTACGCACAATCATGTGAGTTTTATCAAGCAGTCAGTCAGTCAGTCAGTCAGTCAGTTTTGGTTAATTGTCCACATTAAACACAGGAAACAAAAAATAAAGACACCCATAATTTACCAAAAAAGGAATAGGATGCTTATTCTTGCCTATCCTATTTTATAACAACATACCAAGATATCTTCACAATACATATATAAATCTACATCACAGCGTAAGATTTTATCATTTTACATTTTAGAGGTCTTTTGAAGCTCACCAAGAAAGGATATAACTTAAAATCATCCTTCAATTCATTCCACAGTTTCACACCAATAACTGAAACACATATAGAGTTTATCTGGCTCTTCTCTTTTGCACATTCAAAATAAATATATTTTAAAAAGCTTTATTAGCTCTAGTGACCTTTAATTGACAGGAAGGTGGGTATTGAGAGAAGGGGGAAGACATACGGCAAGGGTCACCAGGCTGGGAATTGAACCAGCAACAGCCGTGTCGAGGGTTGCTCCTCCTTAACCTTGTGCTTAACCTCTGTGCCACCACAGCACATTCAAATACAAACAAACCTTGCAAATGATATTTATTCTCTCTTAAATTTCTGAATACCAAAAGGAAGACGTTTGTTCAACGCTTTATACCAGTGGTACCCAACCCCCGGTCCGTGGACCGGTACCGGCGCAAGAAATAATTAAATATTTCCGTGTTACGTATTATTTGAGGCTGGAGCAACTTTTATCTTGAAAATCCTGCAACCGGATGCTCTCGGTTACTTGTGCGCCAACAGCAAAGGGGGAAAAGAGACACATCTCAGCCCGGTAGGAATTGTCGGACTTGTACGGATCGATGTACGGAGTCTCCTTCTGTCTCTCCCACCCCAAAAAATTTCAGTCTCAACCGGTCCGCGGCACAAAAAAGGTTGAGGACCACTGCTTTATACATTATTTCCAGTATTTTTATATAAACAATATCTTTAAATTTTAATATATTACTTTGAAAGAAGAGTTTATCAGTCAGTTCATGGTATCCCACCTTATTAATAAGCAACTTAAGTAATATAAGTTTGTTTTACTTGCATTTTCCCAGATTTCTGAACAATAAGACAAACAAGGCAAAACCAAAGAGGAATATATAATATGCAGGCCTTTAATATTTACTAAATCTTTTATTTTAAACAATATTCCAATAGTTTTTGCAATTTTATTTCTAATATATTCTATGTGAGGCTTCCAACTAAGTCTACAATAATTTCTAAAAATTGTCTCATAAACTCAATTTCAACTCCATTTATGCATAACTTTACATTATTATTGATCCGATTGAATGCCATATATTTAGTTTTTCCTTCATTTAATGACAACTTATTATAATCAAACCACTCAGCTAACTCTTTTTCTACAGTTTTTATTATTTCAGCCATATTTTTTCCCGAAATAAAGAAATTTGTATAATCCGCAAACATTATAAACTTCAAAATATTACATACTTTTGGAAATATAATTTAAGTAAAGTATAAATAATTTAGGTCCTAAGACTGAGCCTTGAGGAAAACCATATTTAACTATTTCAGTCTATGACTTTGTGTTTTTAATTTGTACATATTGTAATCTGTTATTCAAATAACTCTAATCATTGATATGCACCCCCCGTAGGCCATACAGTTCACATTTGCCTAATAGTTGGACATGGTCAATAGTGTCAAATGTCTTGCATAGGTCAATAAACATCCATCCATTTTACAGACCTACTGCTGTTGCATGTTATTGCAGCAGCATGCCTACTGCATGTTGCTGCTGGTCAACTGCAGCAGCAACATGTTCCACAAACTGCATCACAGCTAAAGTTGTGGAGCCATTGTTCCTGAAGCCGTACTGCTGCTCATTCAATATATTATTATTATTAAGAAAGGAGTCCAACCTTTTTATGAATAATTTTTCCAAAATTTTTGAAAATTGCGGTATAGCAATGGCATTGGCATTTAATTTATTAATATTTGCTTGTCACCACTTTTATGGGCTGGAAAAATCTTTGCTATCTTCATTTTGTCAGGAAAAGTTCCAGTTAAAAATTATCTTACAAATATAAGTGAGAGGTTTAGTAATACTATAAATTACCTCTTATTTTATTTTTTATTTTTAAAAGTTTTAACTACGTCTATTACATCACTTTCACTCACTATTCCCAGAAACATTGTATTAATATTATCAATATTATTAAATTTATAATTATGTTTTCCATCTCTAACCTTTGGCAATTCATTTACTAAATTAGGACCAATATTAACAAAGTACTTATTAAAGACTTCAACAATATCCTCAGTTTTTTCTACTGTAATGTTATGTTTAATACATATTGGAAAATCTCTATCTTTATTATTTGTAATAATACTATTAATTGTATTCCAAGTACCCTTAATATCATTGCTGTATTTTTGCAGTAGCTTATCACAATAATTCTGCTTTTGTTTCCTCAGCACTGTTGTTAACTTCTTTTTATATTTTTTATATTCGTCTTATTTTTCCTGAGTTGGGCACTTAATGAAATTTTTATGCAACTTGTTTTTTTTTTACATGCTTTCTCCAAAGTCTTTGTGATCCAGGGAGTCAATCTATTTGGATGCTTGTTTATATTCTTTAAGGGGACAATAATAATTATGAGTTCTTTCAAATATTTTCAAATATCTTTCAAATATTCAAATATTTATTACATGACTCATCAACATCATCAGCATAAACATTTTGCCAATTATAATTGTTTTAGATATATCTATTCATGTTTTTGCTTATCTGAGGTCATGAAGACATAGCCTAGAATGCCCATCACCAATCAATAACGTTGAGCGCTTGGAAACCAAGACCGCAGTATGGCAATCATAGTTAATGTGTATGTTGGAGCCGAGCCCTTATAGAGAGTATGTAAAAATACATACCACAATGGTGAGTTATAACACCACGGGACAAACCAGACACCTGGAATTCTTAGCATATTAGCATTTGATGCCTTTAGCATGAGATAATAAAGGAAAATATCTAGCTACAAGAGGCACAAAATGCTGCAATTAAGTGCAGAGGTGCTCAAGCCAACCAGAGCCGACCTAAACCAAGAGGCCATTCGTTTAGCAAAACGTGCCTATGATCAGAAAATCCAGCATTGCACACAATATTGTGATTGACGGGGCTAAGACCCGCCTCCAGGATCTGACTGGTTGTTTCTAGTTAGCACTGGGAGAAAGCAGAGGACCTCAAGTTTTTCAAAGATTATCTGTCTCATACCTTACTGTCACGACATAGTGAGAATTTCAACAAATATGTGCTATGTGAAGGTGCTGTGTCAAACCTGGCTTTATCTGTTATCTTGGATTTTGTAATTCTATTTTTGTGGAACAGCCCTCTGGATTTAAACTCTACCAAGCTGAGTATTTTATTATTTTTAACAACTGTAAGTTACAAAATGCTTATGTTTTGTTTTTCATTTTTCAGGTGGTGTACATTACTATGGAGGATCTCCACAGCATACAAAACAATTGACCACATTTTTGCCTTTTCTCCCAATGTTATGTTTCTCTGAATGAGAAGAAATGCTTGTTTCTATGGGAGAAGCAGTGTTAGTTACTTCAAGGTTTCTTCTTGGCATGTTTTGATGTATTTAACCATACTACTTTTTAGTTAAACATAAACATAATCAGTATTACTAAGTGCTTTATGTTTCACCTTTAACTGTTTATTTTTCTAAAAGATTCCTTCTGTTTGTATTTGAAATCAATAAAAAGAAAAGATTTCCCTGTAAAAATCATCTTACAATTTTGAAACATTAGCACACACTCACCTACATGAGGAGCAGCTTTCGCAGTGCCTGGTTGTGCACCTGTGAATTTTTATAACTCACCATTGTGGTATGTATTTATACATACTCTCTATAAGGGCTCGGCTCCAACATACACATTAACTATGATTCCCATACTGCGGTCTTGGTTTGCAAGCACTCAACGTTATTGATAACATTCAAAAGTGTGACTAGAACGCAGCCTTTATAGCCGTGTCCTAGGGTTTCTTGCATGTGAAAGAAACCCTGGCTTCTTATAGGTCACTGCTTTAAAAAGTACTGTAGTACACAGAGACCTCATAAAACAGAACACCTTGATGCTGACTACTGCATCACTAAGACTTTCATCTTCTTCCATCTACAAATGGAAGAAGAGATTTCCCTGTAGAAATCATCTTACAGGGAAATTAAGATGAGTTAGTTGAAGCCATATTGGTTCATATTAGTTGAACCAAGCTTTGTGGTGAAGGGTTCAAGATGTCAAGGAATGGCACCACCCAAAGGGCATATCTGGTTCTTATTCGTTTGCTACAGAATCATATTACCACCAGTACAGCGCTTACTTATTAATGCTTGCAGGCAGGAGCGCCTGCAGCTGTACGGCAGTACAAACTGAGAGATTTTCCTCAGAGTAAAAAAGATATGATAGTTATTGTTATGACATCTTCTATGCTCTTGCTCAGCATTAGGCTAGACTGGGACCAGTTAAATCTAGTCAAAGCGTTTGTCATAAAGAATAGAAATGAAGGAAACATCACTTTATGTCCTCTTCTGGAAATATCAGATAAAGCACCTGAGCCTTGGAATCAGTGTCCTCCTCTTCACATGGGTAGACTTTGATTTCCTGTCCTTATTATTTAGTATAATTTGTTGAAACTTGTAAAAAAAAAAAATAAGAGAAAGAGAGAGAGAGAAAACAAGTTATGTAGGCATAATATAAGTTTGTGTGTCGCATTGTGTGCAACAGTTGGGCCTTGTATAGATCAGATCTGAAACGCGTTGTGTTTGTGTGGCATTCAATGCTGGAACCCAGTATCTATCAAGCACAGAGGAAACGATCCTGCAGAGATCATCTGCAGGATCAGAGGTTATCCCACGGGTCACCATGTAAAGACACCCAATCTGATGCTTCGGCATACTTTGTATGGACCCTGAACCATGCAAATGTTTCAGTATCGTCTTTAACAACAAAGGACGAGGACCATCTGAGTTTGAAGGAACCTTCTGCAACCTCAATCCCAGAAGACAACAGAGGTTAGATACTCCCAAGAAAGGAAGTCCAGCATGTTTGCAGCATGTTGGATCATCACTACAAGAGACTCTTTTTTTTCCCATTTTCATTTCATTTCCTCCCTGCCCCTCATTTTGCAGCTTTTTATTTCATTGTGATGAAATAAAACAGTGTGGTTAGAGAAGCAAATTTTTAGACAAAGGTTAATCATAAAATATTGGACGTGTGACTATTCCAGAGCTAAAACAACTTAACCAAAAATATTTGGTTCCTATAAATGAAAGTAAAACAACAAGATGTTATGAACAGGCAATATTCATGGCAACAATCTTGACAGACTGTTTTACCTTATTAAAAAGGAGTTTCTGACTGCTGCCTCCTGCCTCTCAAACACTCTGAGTCATTACAAGGGGGATCATTGGGTAAGAAGGAACACTGTGTTGTACTGTCAAAAGCATGCAAGAAGAAGATTTCAAAATCAAATATATTTTGCAAATGCTGTGAAATACTTGGGTGGGACAAATGCACTTGTCTCCAATATTGGGGGGAGACACATCTCCGCAATTCCCCCCTGGGTCCTACACCTATGCCAGACTCTCCATCCATGTATGGACGTTGCTTTGTGCAGTCATGTTGGAAGAGGAAGGAACTATTCCCATGAAGTTGGGTGCCTGGAATTGTCCAAAATGTCTTGGTATGCTGAAGCATTCAGAGATCCTTACACTGGAACCAAAGGGCCAAGCCCAGCTCCTGAAAAACAACCCCACACCATGATCCCCCCTCCACTAAACTTTACACTTGGAACAATGCAGTCACACAAGGACCGTTCTCCTGGCAACCGCCAAACCCAGACTCATCCAACAGATTGCCAGATTGAGAAGTGTGATTCTTCACTCCAGAGAATTCGCCACCACTGTTCTAGAGCATGCTTTAACACATCTGCATCTGACGCTTTGCATGACACTTGGTGATGTATGGCTTCGATGCAGCTTCTCCACCATGGAAACCCATTCCATGAAGCTCTCTGCACACTGTTCTTGAGGTAATCTGAAGGCCACTTGAAGTTTGGGGGTCTGTAGTGATTGGCTCTGCCAACCTCTGTACACTTGGCATCCAAGTGACCTACTACTTTGTGGCCGAGTTGCTGTGGTTCCTAAACGCTTTCATTTTCTTAGAACCCAGCTGACAGTGGAATGTTAAGGGTAGAGAAAAATTTCACGACTGGATTTGTTGCACAGCTGGCATCCTATCACAGTTCCATGCTGGAAATCACTGAGAGCAACCCATTCTTTTACAAATGTTTGTAAAGACAGTCTGTATATCTGGGTGCTTAATTTTATACACCTATGGCAATGGAAGTGATCGTAACACCTGATTCCAATAATTTGTATTGGTGAACCAATACTTTTGTGTGTTACTGGATTGGACGTTGCCTGTTAGCCATTATAGTTAGTGATGAGCCCCTATGCCAGTGTTTTTCAACCACTGTTCCGCGGCACACTAGTGTGCCGTGAGTGATCGTCAGCTGTGCCGTGGAAATTATTCAATTTCACCTACGGTACCGTTTTTTCCGACTATAAGTTGCTACTTTTTTACTAAGCTTTGAACCATGCGAATTGTAACCCGGTGCGGCTTTAGTGTGTATTTTTCTTCAACCACCAGGGAGCTCTCTAGCAAGAAGTGAATCATTAGAAGTCAAAATTGTAACTCAAAAGAAGAACGTGCTTCAACCACATGCTAGCAGCAGGCACGACGGAGAAATGTTTTCAAACTCATATCATGCAGCTTTTAAGTTGAGGGTTGTCGATCTGGCACTTCAGGAGGGAAACCATGTGAACGAAACCATGGTTCGGCTTTGGAGACGGAGAGCTGCGACCTTAATATATCCAGCAGATTTATTAGGACGCAGCGCTCTGCTGGGTCCTTATGAAAAACCGAGAGCAGCTTCCAGTTTTTTTTTCCCAAAAAAATTGAAGGTGCTAGTATGGTGTGCTCTATAGTCTGAAAAATACGGTAATTGATTTAAAAGATTTTTTTTGAAAATGAATTATCTGCAAATAATGCCATCTTCGAGTGTCTGCTGTAGCAGTGACTAGCGGAGTAATCATGTAATTTTCTTACCACTAGATGGCAGTAGGTACAGAGCATTTTACATTAAAACAAGAGAATTAGTGATGCATGAATGTTACAGGTAGCGGTGAGAGCATCGTATCTAGAAAGACTGTGAGGACAGTGATGGAAAAGTCAGTGAAGCTCAGCAGTAGTTGAAAGAACATGGGTCCATATCATATGGGTCCAACAACATGTCTGTGTGAAGTGAGCTTCTCAAGCCTGGCTACTATAAAAACTAAAACCAGAGAGAGACCGAGAGCTGTGGAGGAAGAGCTTTGTCTTTCTTCAATTTCTGCCAAGAAATCAGCTGTTTTCATCCAAACATACACAGGTTTTCACACTAGGTGGGTGAAATATACTGATATTGACATTTTATACATGTAACTCTTCATATTGTAACAGTGAATATCAAAGTGAAATGTTTCCCAAATATTATTGCTTCTTTCAGAATAAGAATTATTTTCTGTATTCCGACTATAAGAATGCTTGTGGATTAGTTTGTAAAACACTTTGAAGTTTTCCACAACTTCTTTAAAATTAACACCAGTGTTGTGGCACTCACTGTTCAGGTGTATTTTTGAAGTGGACATTTGAATTTGAAATAAGAAATATAAAATGTGATAAAAATACATTTTTGTGTTTATTTGATTCCTATTCAAGAGACTTTGATAAGAATGACTATATATGTAATATAGGCGGCTACAGAGTATCTTTGTTTACATTTTTGGTTGGTGGTGTGCCTCCAGATTTTTTCAATTAAAATAATGTACCTTGGCTCAAAAATGGTTGAAAAACACTGACCTATGCCATTATGAGTCATGTCCACAAAATCGTACTGCTGCAATGCAGGATGAGCAGGAATCTGCCACAAAAAATCTGATTTCTATAAAATGTGGCTTAAGTTAAAGCTGAGAATGTCGTAATGGGAGCAACTCGCTTGACCTTTATTTGTCGCCAGACAAATAAAGTAGATTTTAAATAGAACAAGGATTGAGTGAAGTGTGAGATTCTTGTCCTGGAACCAACAAATCTTGATGGTAAGAGATCTGAGGGCAGGGAAGATGAGAAATAAGATGACAGTTTGTAATGAGACAGAGAAGTTGAGTGGATGATGCTTACTTATTGGGATAAGGGTAGTCAGCCAGGGGGGAGAGGTTATGTCACTGGAGTCAGAGTTGCTTGTAGAGGGAGAAGGGGTGCGGTCTGAGTACCGATTATCGGAGGAGAACCAGAGGTTGCTAAAGACTGCAGGAGGATGTAATGTTGGAGGGCGGACAGATAAAAGATCAGACCATGACAAGAGGAGCGGATCTTCACCAGTCAAGGATTGAGAAATCCGGAGACTCTTGATATGTTTTTTATTTGGGGAGATGAAGGACTGACAACACAATGGGTAATTTCCAAGGTGCCATGAGGAGAAACCGGCAAGGAGGGCAAAAGTAAGCTTAGATTTAAAAATCACTGGAAAAAACTTCAGAGGGGCACAGAGTACTATAACAAGCAAACCACTCAGGCACTGAAGTGCTGGCAACCTTCTTCTCTATACTCAAAGCTGATAAGGCAGAATTGCGTGCAGGTGTGTGGAATCCAGACTCCCGAACTGCCCGGTGACTATCTGGTGGATGACTGAGAGAAAACTCCCACAAGGCCAAACCTCCAGTTCCCACAGTGAAAAGTGTGGGAACTGGAGGTGTTCCCACACTTATCTAATCAATGTTTAGATAAGTAAAATTCTCTCTTGATATAAATCTATAAACAGTTTAGTTTCTGTCAAGATGCAAGAGAAGACTAAGCAAATTTCTTTTATATTGGTAAATTATTTAATATTACCTAATAGCTGCTGTAGGAATAATGGCTTAAAATTCAACATCCTTTGGTTCCTGTGCTTTATGAAACATTTTGTCCTATTTGATGATTGCTTTGAATATTTCTACAAACAAATTATATAAATAGTCCATGGGTGAAAAAAACAGAAAAACAGGTGAAGACCAGGTGAAAACCAGTTGTATTCTTCTCTTTTTAAACATCACATGGTGATCCTTTGCCTTGGCAAACCAACAAACAGCTCCAAGAGTGTGGAGTAAATATTACGTTCAATTGTGCCAGGGACATAAAAAACACCAAAGCAGTTGCGTTTTTTATTTTATTTTTATCTTCAAGATGTGATTGCCTGAACAAGAGCGGTGGTTGATTAGCTAATTTAAACACCTGATAATAGTGGTATTATCCACTATTAATTTAAACACTTGATAATTTTGTGTTAACTGAACCGAAATACACCTGCTGCTGAATTACTGTCCTCAAATAGATTCAGGCACATAAAGGAAAAAAGATGTATGAAACATTGGTGGGGACATGTCCACAACAGTCCTTCAGAACGTTACACCTGTGCTCTGCTACCATTTATCAAAGTTAAATAGGGGCACATTGAAGAACAACATAGCAATAACCCATATTAATCAAGAACCTAATACAGTGGGGAGAACAAGTATTTAATACACTATTGATTTTTCAGGTTTTCCCACTTGCAAAGCTTGTAGATGACTGTAATTTTTATCATAGATACTCAACTGTGAGTGATGGAATCTAAAACAAAAATCCAGAAAAATACAATGTATGATTTTTAAATAATTAATTCCCATTTTATTCTGTGAAATAAGTATTTGATACACCAGAAAAAAGAAACTTAATATTTGGTACAGAAACCTTTGTTTGGAATTACAGAGATCAGACGTTTCCTGTAGTTCTTGACCAGGTTTGCACACACAGTGTGCAAACCTGGTCAAGAACAAGGTTTGGACACACAGTGTGCAAACCTTGTGCACTCCTCCATACAGGTCTCCTCCAGAGCCTTCAGGTTTTGGGGTGTCGCTGGGCCACACAGACTTTAAGCTCCCTCCAAACATTTTCTATTGGATTCAGGTCTGGAGACTGGCTAGGCCACTCCAGGACCTTAAGATGTTTCCTACCCTGCCCCTTTGCAGAAAAGCATCCCCAAAGAATGATGTTTCCACCGCCATGCTTCACGGTTGGGATGGTGTTCTTGGGGTTGTGCTCATCATTCTTCTTCCTCCAAAGAAGAATGATGAGTTCAAAAAAAAGTTTTTGGTTTAAACTCCACTCGTCATGACGAGTGGAGTTTAAACCAAAAAGTTTAAACCAAAAAGTTTTTTTTTTTGTCTCATCAGACCACATGACCTTCTCCCATTCCTCCTCTGGATCATTCAGATGGTCATTTGCAAACATCAGACGGGCTTTGACATGGGTTGGCTTGAGGAAGGGCACCTTGCGTGCACTGCAGGATTTTAATCCTTGATGGCGTAGAGTGTTACTGATTGTTTTCTTTGATACTGTGGTCACAGCTCTATTCAGGTCATTGACCAGGTCCTGCCGTGTAGTTCTGGGTTCATTCCTCACCTTCCTCAAGATCAATGATGCTCCACGAGGTGAGATCCTGCATGGCACCCCAGACCGAGGGAGATTTTCCGTTATTTTGTATTTTTTCCATTTTCTAATAATTGCACCAACTGTTGTTGTCTTCTCACTAAGCTGCTTGCCTATTGTCCTGTTGCCCATCCCAGCCTTGTGCAAGTCTACAATTTTATCCCTGATGTCCTTCACAGCTCTCTGGTCTTGGGCATTGTGGAGATGCTGGAGTCTGATTGATTGAGCGTGTGGACAGGTGTCTTTTATACAGGTAACAGTTCAAACAGGTGCAGTTAATACAGGTAATGAGTGGAGAACAGGAGGGCTTCTTAAAGAAGAACTAACATGTCTGTGAGAGCCAAAATTCTTACTGGTTGATAGATGATCAAATACTTATTTCACACAATAAAATGGAAATTAATTATTTAAAAATCATACGTTGTATTTTTCTGGATTTTTGTTTTAGATTCCATCACTCACAGTTGAAGAGTACCTATGATAAAAATGACAGTCTTCTACATGCTTTGCAAGTGGGAAAACCTGAAAAATCAACAGTGTATGAAATACTTGTTCTCCCCGCTTTATTTAATCAGCTCATACTGTATCATTGTCATTATATGGGCACAATGCAAAACAAATATAGTCTATGTTTCCCTGATAGGCATGAAGTTGTTGTTTCTGCTACTGACAGTCCTGGAGGGCTGTGTCGATCTGAGACTGTAGTTGTTACACAGACCATAAGAGAGAAGGTCGCTGGGTATGAGGCATGTTATGAAATAAGTACATTTGCTGCTATTTTAACCCTTGTGCGTGCGAGGACTGAGGCAAATGATACAAGTGATACGGGTGTAGGGTTGGTTGGACCCCATTTGTAAACACGAGAGTAATAAATAAGCCATATTACTTCTCTTTAACCTCCAAAAACTTGGCTACAGACTGCTTTAAAGATCAAAAAAGCTCTGAGAGATCTAGAATTGTTTGGTTGAGAGATATCAAGGCAAAGAA
The DNA here is from genome assembly GCA_033032245.1 of Poecilia picta. NCBI lineage: Eukaryota > Metazoa > Chordata > Actinopteri > Cyprinodontiformes > Poeciliidae > Poecilia > Poecilia picta. The sequence goes on from CM065372.1 coordinate 2,586,938, forward strand.
AACTCATTAGATGCTGGTCGGGCCCTCCAGACATTCGGGGCCCCTATTATGGTTGAATTATAACACAGAGCATAGATCTAAACCTGTAGCATTCATTTATTAAGAATGACAATGTTTTTAAATTTTATTTAATGCATTCAGCAGAGAAAAATAAATAATACATTTAGGAAGTTTACTTTGTACAAGTGCAAAGAATCATTTTACAGTTTGATTGTTGTGTTACTATGGCTACTATGCGGTGTAATCTTTGTGTTTGAGCTGGGTTTGTTCACAAATACATCATAGCAAATAATAACCAATAATTAGTGATTGAGTTTAAACTCAGCCAATTAACCTGTGCTCACAGACTCCACTAAATCTACATTTAAACACTGTTAGTGATGCTGAGGTTCTTAGTACGAGGGGGCCCTAAATCATGACTCTGTCTAAAGCCCCATATTACGTTGGGCCAGCCCTGCATGAAGAGCCGCTGAGCTGCACATCTCTGTGCTGGAATCTAACTGGAATCCCAGTATTCAAAGGGTTTAAAAACCTGATTTCCGTGATTTTATCACTAGGAGCTACGATAAGCGTCTCAGTCCTGCCCGTATTTTACTGCAGCTGGTTGTCATTCAGCCAGATTTTAATGTCAGACAGGCAATTACTGAGTTCAGCCAATTTATACAATTCAGAAGATGGAAATGAACAATATATTTGAATAACGTCAGCATACACAATGGTATGAGACGTTACTGTAGCTATTTAAAATAAAGCCCAGTGGGCTTAAGTAAACTAAAAAAGAGGAGTGATGGCAGAATCAGCTGCCATCAACACATCACTAGAAACCTTTAATAATGCTGTTTCTGTTGAATGCAGTCTATGAAACCCAGATTGAAAATTGACCATAAGATAATTTTCCTCAAGAAAAGAGTTCAATTGTTGCACTACAACTTTCTCAAGGATCTTTGACATAAAAGGAAGTTTAGAGATGGATTTGTAGTTTTCAGGGCGAGAGGAATCCAGGATAGGCTTCGTTAGCAGAGGACAAATAACAGCAGTTTTAAAACACTGAGGAACAGATCCGGAACAAAGAGACAAATTTATCAAGCTGACTGAACTGGGACTGATGCAATTAAAATATCTTTAACCCTCTGATGCGAGTGACTGACTATACCATGAGACTGTATAGTCTCACATCTGAGCTGGGACTGATTTCCTTGAGACTGTATAGTCTCATGGAAGAGACTATACAGTACCCTTTGGAGGTATATTTTAAACCTGTTATTACAGATCTTGGTTTTAAGGTGGGCTTTCTCTGTCATAGGTCCTAAGTTATGGAACGACTTGCCTTTGCAGGTAAGAGAGGCCCCTTCACTGTCCACTTTTAAAGTTCGTCTTAAAACCCATCTATTTTATTTGGCTTTCAACTCCAGAGGAATCTAGTTTTAAATTGTATGTTTTTTGTTTTTAAACTGTAAGAGTTTTATTTTTTTTATTGTTATGTTGTATTTTAATGTACAAGTCCTTGTATCAGCTGTGGTTGTTTTAAAGTGCTTTATAAATAAAGTTGGTATGGTATGGTATGGTATGGTATGAGTGGGTCCTGTTTGACCCGGGTTCCAATCAATGTGTTTTTATGTTACTTTTGTCATTTTAATTCAAAATAATGTTTTGTATAATACTTTCTACTGTGTTTTATTTCACACAAGAATTATTTCAAGTTTGAAATATTTTCATTTTTCACTTTTTAAAATGTTTTTAGAACAATTTGTAGAACATTTTTAAAACAAAATGACAACAGCAGTAATTTTACAGCAACAATGATGAAAAGTGAATAATGGACAATGTTAACGTCCATTATGTGTGTGTGGGTGTGTGTGTGGGCGGCGGGGTGGGGGCTGCAAAAGAGTATGTTTCCTGAAACTAGCTAGCTAACCAGGCTAGCTAACATTACTGTCTCTATTCTATTATGCTGTGTGTAGCACGCATGTGAGTGTGTGATCCATCCATCCATCCATCCTCCCAGTGGCGCAACTACACATTTTTCAGGTGGATGCGAAAACATAAATCGGCTTTGAAGAAGGCTAATATGTTGATTCATGACAATAACGCTGTCGCGGTACTCATGATTGACACACAAACACATTTGTGAGATAAAAAATAAAGATAATACTTATATTTAGGAGTTCTTACTGTGTAAAAAAATATTATTCAGGGGTGGCACTTAGGTCTCAGTGTGTTTGGTTCTTCCTGACAGTAACAATTGGTAAGAAACACAGATTCCCATTAAATTACATAGGAAATGAATGTGGGTCATTTTGGACCCACTAATAGAAGAATGGGGTAGTAACATAAAACATGCTATTTCTTAAAATGTATAAAAGGTAAATTAAAAATTTGAATTGCATGATATCAGTAACATGTTTCTTGAGGAAAACCTGGAATATGAAGTGATGAAAACTTTTCATTGCAAAGATATTGCAAAAAGATGACATGACTTCACTGGGTCAAAAAGGACCCACTTACGCATCAGAGATGCGTAAGTGATGCTGAAAAAGAGATGTTGGGAAAACATCCAGTCGACTCAATGACAGTGGCATATGCTTAAAAAGATCGGTGATCTCATTAATGGGGTAAAAGAAGACCAGAGGTCAGAGGTCGAGGGACCAAATGGTGGGGGAGTGACGACGAGATGCTGGCTCTGATGTTGGCAACTTTATCCGTAAAAAATTTTAAAAACCGATTACAATCAGAATACATAAAAGCACTCTGAAATGAGCACAATGGAGAAACAATGTTCTTAATTGTGTCAAAAAAGATTTTTGGATTTTGTCCTTTCGATTTGATGAGATTAGCTAAATAACTGGCTCTTGTATTCTTGATCATCTCATTTAAGGAGCTGATCGAGTCTTTAAGGTGGAGTCTGTGAACCACCAGATCAGTACGTTTCCATAAACGTTCCGTTTTCCGGCATACTCTCCTCACAATTTCCTTATTAATCCAAGGACAGCTTGTTTGCTGAACATTGCTCTGTTTTAAAGGTGCAAATAAGTTCAAAATGTCCTTACAGTAAATGTTAAAACGAGAAACTGCTAAGTCCACATCCAAGGAGTTAAAAAGTAAGGAAGCAGGTGTGATCAGTTATGATTCTTCTTTGGATCGAATGACTAGGAAGAGCAGCATCAGAGCTGAAGGACAAATTGAAATATATGCAACTGTGATCGCTGAAGAAAATGTCCTCCACATGAACATGTTCCACACTGAAGTCTAAAGAGAAAACAAGGTCCAAAGTATGGCCTTTACAATGAGTGGGTGCATGTACATGCTGAGTGAAGTGGAAAGACTCAGTAATAGAAATAAGGTCAGCAGCCGCCTTACAGGAATCATCATCAATTTGTAAATTAAAATCACTCCAAATTAAAATGCAGCAGCTCAGTAAATTCAGATAAAAACTCTCCAGCCGCACCTGGAGGTCTATATTCTAAAATACAGTAAAATAAGTTAAAAGAGCCAACTTTCATTATTTGTAGCTCAAAAATGGAGAAATGTGGTGGATTAACCAGTCTGCACACGCCTTGCTGCCCTTCTTCGGGTGTTGCAAGTACCGAACAGTTTTCTGGACAGAGCTCCCACAGATGAACAAAATCCAAGCCTTGTTGCCATGTTTCAGTTAAAAAAATAAAATGAAGTGATTCCTTCGTAAACAGGAACACAGCAAACACAGCAAAAGACTTGTTAGTGATGGAGCAAATGCTGAGGGCCGTACACAGAGACGAGAGATTAGCAGCTCCTGCATCCATAGTCAGCGTCACGCAGAGGAGCGATAGTGATGAAGAGATCTCCGTTGGTGAGCATGTATAGCTCCATCCATGCAAGGCGAGTCAAATGCCGATATTAGGCATTTGACTCGCCAACCCCACCAGCCCGGCTCCCCGTCACATGCCCGACTCCCAGCTGGATGGCACAATCTGCAAACATCGAGGTGGACCCCACTGACAAGCCAAAAATCTGAACAATCGCAGATTGACCAGATAAAAGATGTACAACATACAAATTTGAACTTTGAACTATTTGCAAAATGACTGAGCTCTACAACATTAAAACATGGATAGAACTGTAACTATATTAATCATAGCTCTTCTTCTCTTCAGTGTTTCTGTGGGTTTCTGGACTCCGGCTCCAGATCCCCTTTTTCGTTTCTTACTTCTGGAGTATTGCAGCAAGCACTCAGTTAACCAGCCCCCCCACTTTTATGAAATCAGACAAAACTGGTGTCAAACCTTAGTGCTACGTTTGTGCAGCAAAAATTTTCGTTTGTGCCACTATCATTTTAAAGATATAAAGAAAGTTGGATTTTATAAAAGTTGGGGGGGCTGGTTGAACTTTTGACCTTTACACTTTCATTAATATCTTCAAAGCCAAAAGCAGCACAAACAAAACATTTTGCTGCACAAACCAGCACAAACGTAGTCGAGTTGATTGACACCCATTTTGTCTGGTTTGAGGGGGATGATTGACCTTGGATGACCTCTAGAAACTTTTCTTTATATCTTTAAAATGATAGCGGCACAAACGAAAATTTTTGCTGCACAAACGTAGCACAAACATTTGACACGAATTTTGTCTGATTTGAAGAAGGTGGGGGGCTAACTTCACTCAGGTAGTGATATAGATATTTGTGGAGAAGGACAGGTGCATTGACTTCATATACAAATAAAGGTAAGCTCATACACAGCGTACAATTTTAATTTGAAAAAAGAGAGGGGAGTCTAAATAAAAATTAAATTTTCAGAAATCAAATAATTTTAATATATAATGTATAAGATTATATATTTTGCATATATACGCACATCTGACTCCTCTAGTTAGATGTACAAATTTAAAGTAAAGTAAGTATTAAAAATAAAAGAATATACAATGTATTATAAATTATATAATACATTGTATATTCTTTAATTTTTCTTCCTATCATGTTGTTGAATTATTAGTTAAAGCATAATTAAAAGCTTTAGTCAGTTAAGGTCAAAACTGAAATATAAGCTTCTATATTGGACTTTAGATTTGTACATCTGACTCTAGAGGAGTCATGCCTCACCAGTCATGAGCCCTACTGCACATCACTGGTCTGTATGTCCTGCGTTTGTGAGCCAGGCAAGCAGTTCTGTCGAGCAACACGAATCCCCCTGCGGGACCCCTAATGATTTCAGCTTGTGTGAGAGAGGGAGTGTGCATGTGAGACAGAGCTTTGTGAGGAAATGAAGGCATGCAGATCAATTTGCACAGAGAAAAGGAGATGCAGCAACGGAGGGAAAGGGCGCAGCTGAAAGTGCAGGGAGTGACAGGGAGGAGAGGTATGCTGCTACGACTCTCCTGTTCTGTGTATAGGAGGAGACATCAGCAGGTTGATCGCAGAGGCTTATCACAACAAATAGTGTAGCAGATCTCAGACCAGCCACCTCCCCATCCTCTTCCTCCTCCTCTGCTTCAATCTCTTTCTCTTGGGAAAGGGAAACCTCCTGCATCTCTTTATTTCTCCTAAGTTCTCATTGCGAACTTCTGTTCCCCTCTCTGTTGTGCATCCTCACAGGGATGCGGACACAGCAGGGCTTGGAAGGGGGCGAGCCCCTGCCTGGGAACAGCTGTGGAAGTATCGGCAGCGGCAGCTCTGGACTGTCACCAGGGTCTGAGTCTGACAGAGGGAGCCCAGTGAGCCCTGTAATGGATGGCATGGTGGACGGAGGTCTTGGTGTGGATGCATGTATGGGTGGAGGCAGAGGAGGAGGAGACAGCTTGGGCAGCACTTTGAGGGGGTCCTGTCTCGCTATTGGAGCCTGGAGAGTCTGCACTCCACCACAGGTAAGGGTCTTGTGTATGTCACGGTTATAATGCCCCTTTCCTGCAGATAAACAATTTGCAGACACAATTTTTCCTCTGATGGACGCTCTGCACTTAATCTGACCTCTGCATTAGAACAATGTCCTTCTGAGTCGTTGCCTTCATCATTTCATGGAGTGTGAGGTATCCTGTATGAATTTTGCTCACTGGAAGGGAAGGCAATGTGCTCATGTTTAGACAGTGTTGACTATAGAAAGAGCCAGAAAGTATCTCAAACATCCCTTGTAAACACAGTGCTGAACTCTGGTTGCAGATTCCTCCTCTGGGTGTTGTCAGTGAGGCTCCCCCAGTCAGTTTGTCTCATTCCATTATTTCACATTGTCATCAGCAGCCAGGAAAGCAGGTTCAGCGGGAGACTGCTTCTTCCAAAGTACAAAACTAACAGACAGGAACGCCTTTGTCCGTCATACAATGAAACTCTTCAACTCCTCACTGGAGGTTGGAAGGAGGGCTAACAGGAGTACAATAGAAACAGAATGACTATTGTTAGGCTGTTAATGTATTAAAAACAAAAACAAAACCCCATTAATTTAAGTATTTGATGTACTGTTTTATGTATTGGTGCTGTGTGGGAGGTGGGAACTACAATTTCCCTGAAGGTAAATCCCAAAGGGATTCAAACTCTCATGGGGAGAACAAGTATTTGATACACTGTTGATTTTTCAGGTTTTTCCGCTTGCAAAGCTTGTAGAAGACTGTAATTTTTATGATAGGTACTCTTCAACTGTGAGTGATGGAATCTAAAACAAAAATCCAGAAAAATACAACGTATGATTTTTAAATAATTAATTTCCATTTTATTGTGTGGAATAAGTATTTGATCATCTATCAACCAGTAAGAATGTTGACTCTCACAGACATGTTAGTTTTTCTTTAAGAAGCCCTCCTGTTCTCCACTCATTACCTGTTTGAACTGTTACCTGTATAAAAGACACCTGTCCACACACTCAATCAATCAGACTCCAGCATCTCCACAATGCCCAAGACCAGAGAGCTGTGAAGGACATCAGGGATAAAATTTTAGACCTGCACAAGGCTGGGATGGGCTACAGGACAATAGGCAAGCAGCTTGGTGAGAAGGCAACAACAGTTGGTGCAATTATTAGAAAATGGAAGAAATACAAAATAACGGAAAATCTCCCTCGGTCTGGGGCGCCATGCAAAAATCTCACCTCGTGGAGCATCATTGATCTTGAGGAAGGTGAGGAATGAGCCCAGAACTACACGGCAGGACCTGGTCAATGACCTGAATAGAGCTGTGACCACAGTATCAAAGAAAACAATCAGTAACACTCTACGCCATCAAGGATTAAAATCCTGCAGTGCACGCAAGGTGCCCTTCCTCAAGCCAACCCATGTCAAAGCCCGTCTGATGTTTGCAAATGACCATCTGAATGATCCAGAGGAGGAATGGGAGAAGGTCATGTGGTCTGATGAGACAAAAATAGAACTTTTTGGTTCAAACTCCACTCGTCACGTTTGGAGGAAGAATGATGAGCAAGAACACCATCCCAATCGTGAAGCATGGCGGTGGAAACATCATTCTTTGGGGATGCTTTTCTGCAAAGGGGACAGGAAGACTGCACCATATTGTGGGAAGGATGGATGGGGCCATGTATTGTGAGATTTTGGCCAACAACCTCCTTCCCTTAGTAAGAGCACTGAAGATGGGTCGTGGCTGGGTCTTCCAGCATGATAACGACCCAAAACACACAGTCAGGGAAACTAAAGAGTTGCTCTGTAGGAAACATCTTAAGGTCCTGGAGTGGCCTAGCCAGTCTCCAGACCTGAATCCAATAGAAAATCTTTGGAGGGAGCTTAAAGTCCATGTGGCCCAGCAACAGCCCCGAAACCTGAAGGCTCTGGAGGAGATCTGTATGGAGGAGTGGGCCAAAATCCCTGCTGCAGTGTGTGCAAACCTGGTCAAGAACTACAGGAAACGTCTGATCTCTGTAATTCCAAACAAAGGTTTCTGTACCAAATATTAAGTTTCTTTTTTCTGGTGTATCAAATACTTATTTCACACAATAAAATGGAAATTAATTATTTAAAATCATACATTGTATTATTCTGGATTTTTGTTTTAGATTCCATCACTCACAGTTGAAGAGTAACTATGATAAAAATTACAGTCATCTACAAGCTTTGCAAGCGGAAAAACCTGAAAAATCAACAGTGTATCAAATACTGGTTCTCCCCACTGTACACCATCAAAATCTCTCACGGTTACAATTAAATTAGCTTACATTTTCCAATATGCTCTCAATTATAAGCCTTTCACACTCTATGAAAAATATGTTTGTCCCTGAAGGAAAGTCTATACTGTTAAAAAAGCTAAATAGTGTAAATAAAACAGTTGATCAAAATGTAAAATTAACTAAATTGATTTTCTAAAATTAACTGTATTAATTAAATTTTATAAACATTCCTTTTTATTTATTTTATTTGGTGCTTAGATAAAACTGTTGTGAAATTATGAGATGTGGAGGTCGAAGAAACGTCTAGTGGACTTTGCAGTTTACCTTTTCATTAAAAAAAGAAAAAAGCTTTCTTGATGTATTTTTGTTATTGCCTGCAAAATCACCTTTTACCAGCTCCTATTGAAGTTGATTTCAGTAAACTCAATGCAAATAGTAGAAACATGTTGGTAAAAGGTCAACAATATTGATGACGTTATGTAGCCACCTCTCTTCACAATGCTCACTGCCTCCCTCACGATGGTGGTGTTCCACCATTCATTGCCATGCCATTCAGGTGGTATGGCAATTTCTGCCATACCACCTGATTCTTCCTTCCCAAAAAGAAGCATAAGTGAAATTGGCAATGAAATGTCATCGCTTGGCCACCGGAGCACACACAGAAACACAAGTGTGCCTATAATTACATAAAAAACAAATGTTTTGCTAAATATATATATCATAGTACTGTATTTTTCAAACAGCCTCAGACAGTCTTCATGATGGGACTGTTGAGCATCTGGTGGCCAGTAGGAGACAACTATTTCTGAGTCTGGCTGTTCTGTAGCGGATGCTACGAACTCTCCTGCCAAATGCCAACCGAAGGAACAGACCATGGAGAGGATGGGTGGAATCACAGAGAATCTGGTTTGCTCTGACTAAGCTGCGACTTTGTGCAGTGTTCTGGATAGGGGGAGTGGCGTTCCAATGAACCTCTTCGCAGAGACTTATAGTCCTCAAGGACAGGTGTCCAAAAACACATGCCCCTGAATCAACAATTCAGTATCAAAGGTTTAGTAGTTTACTCAGGTTGAAGTGGAGACACATATAGAAATTGTAGGACACTGGCCCTTGAGGGCTAGAAGTGATGACTCCTGCCGTACAGGCATCCAGACTTAAGGTCAATGTGCTATTAATTACTCTCTCGCCCCACTAGATCTAACGAAATTTGTTACTGTACTTAAGTACATTTTTTGTGTATTTGTTATTAAATCTACTTTACTTGAGTAGATTTAATAATGGATACTTTCTACTTTTACTCCACTACATTGTACAGTAAGTATCTGTACTTTACATTTCTACAAAACTGTCGCATTACTTGTTACTTCCAAGTCGCATTGCTCTTTTTGTCCATTAAAATGTGAAGTTCAGGGACTTAAGGTGGCGCTGTAAAATCTGAGCAATAACGTGACTCAGATTTTACCGATCATAATTGGCTGACGGAGCACCGCTTCTGCTCCACCTGGTAGTGACTCTCACACCGAACCTCTGCTTAAAGCTGCAGCATCTAACTTAAAAAAATACATTTTACATACATATTAAAACTTTCACTGACCTAACATGACACAGATAATCTCTAAAAAAAAAAAAGAATGATCGATTTCCTCCCTGTTCTGCATAATTACTCTGCTCAGTCAGAAACAGCCAATCAGAACTAGCAGTATTCAGCTAGCCACCATGCTATCAGGAAGTTTTCATTCAGTAACTCAGGATTGTTTATTGTAATGGAACTTGTATTTGCCTTGAAATATTAAGTACTTTAGTTTTTTGGCAATGTTGAGAGGTTTAATTTTGACTTTTTGCATTATTTAGCCTCTTCAGAGCCTTCATAAGTTTTCAGTCTGTTGAAGATAGCATCACCAATAGCATGACAATTTGCACAATGCCCGTTTTGGGTTTTATTTGGAAAACGTTATTAAAAACAAGTTTTTGTCTAAATTAAGGTGAATTCATGGTTCCTTTTTCCACTTAATGTAACCTGTAGCGTTTATGATTAGAAAAAAATAATAATTATGTGAAAATAATTAATAAAATATAATATATATATATATATATATATATATATATATATATATATATATATTATATAATAAAAAATAAATAATAGAAAATTTAATTGGTAAATAAATAAAACTCATTGCTCTTTGTTTTCGTCACAGACTTTGCAGTAGCAATCGGTGGTCTAGACCAGTGGTCCCCAACCCCCGTCCGTGGACCAATTGGTACTGCCGCGCAATAAATAATTAAATATTTCCGTTTTCTGTATTATTTAAGTCTGGAGGATTTATTTTGAAAATCCTTTAACTGGATTCTCTCGGTTACTTGCGCGCCAACATTGAGCCACAAGCAATAAAATGAGTAAGAAACAGATCAGATGTCTTTGGAAAGTTTTTTTGCAAAGGGGAAAAGGCCCAGAGAGACAGGAGAATAGATTTATCCTGAGCCGGTAGGTGAGTCCCACATTACAAGCAGCTCTGTGTAACATGCGGCGACCGGCTGCTAATGAGGCAATGAAGCTTCAAGCTGCTTCGCCATGAAGAGACCAAGCAGGCTGTGGATATAAGCAGTATAGCTTTGGTGTCATTGTCTCTCATCACTCCCAGATGGGACCATCTAGTTGTAGAGAAACAGGCTCAGGGCTCCCGTTAGTCATTATCGTGAGTTAAAGTTTTCACAAAAGTAAAATGTTCATTTTTGTTCATTTCTGTATCTTATTTTGAAGGGATATTTTAGCGTTACCATAGCGACCAGAGTCAGAGCATTTGGGTGGTGGTCTAGGAGATGAGTAGAGCTTGTGAGTCTTAAGTCTGGTTTAGATGTGTTAGCAGAATCACTTTTCGGCACAGCGTTCAATGTGATATCATGAGACTCAAAAACGTTTGGCTTTTGCGTTTGTTTGAAGGACACACCCTTTATTATACACGAGTGTGTTCAATTAGACAGGTCACGTGATGTGACACACAATAATCCAATAATGATAAAAACAACAACAAATGAGGGCACAAAAACATTCATAAAGTCAATACCCCCACTTGCTCACATTTGGGTAACTTCCTGACTCTTAACATTTCAACCTAAATACATTCATGTTCCTCACATACTTCAATTGTGACATTTTAATACTGTCAGCATCTTTCTCAAAATCAATGCCAAGAAAATGTGTCAACTTTCCTAAGTCCTTCATCCTAAATTTGGATGCAAGTTTCTCTTTTACATCTCTAAGGATATTCATATCACTGGCAGCAATAATCAAATCATCGTCCCATATAATGATAAACACAGTTTCAGTATCAGTAATCTTTGTGTAAACACAATGATCAGCAGGGTTTTGAACAAACTTGTTTTCACATAGATAGTCATGCAGCATTTTGTTCCAGTTTCTGCCTGACTGTTTAAGTCCATAAAGGAGCTCCGCCACTGGCAGCATCTGGCGGCTGCGAGGGGAAGTAGCAGCTTCCCATGAACCCAGGAACAGAGCAGAACAAAAGAAAAGAAAAAGACACAAAACTCCAACCTAACACCATCCTGCGTGATCTCCGGTATTCTTGCTAGCATCTTGTGTGATCTTCCGTAATCTCGCTAGCTCTCGCGTGATCATCTAGTCTCGTTAGACCCTCGTCGGCGGGAGATTAGTCTGACTAAATTGAATCACGTTGTCTCAACTTGAATGCATTTTATTAATGCTGGGTTGTTGAATTTTATGTTTATTTGACATGATTTTGCCATATTTGCCTTTGAAACAAATATATATTTTTTATAAATGCAATGACAAGCATGGAGCAAGCAGGAAATGGTGCAAATGTTAGAAAAATGCTGATTATTTATCAGCTAACCGTCACTTCATGTGATGTTAATACATGTTAGCCACTGATGTGAGTACATCAATTACATAGAAACGTGACCAAACATAGCAACACTGTGGATATGTGCACAATCCTGCCAGGACTATTTTACGGTGGCCGTGAGGTGCAAAGCAATTACAAATTACAAAATCACTACGACATTAACGAAAACACTACAACATTAACAAAAACACTACAACTTTAACGAAAACACTACAACATTAACGAATCACTACAACATTAACGAAAACACTACAACATTAACGAAAACACTACAACATTAATGAAAACACTACAACATTAACGAAAACACAACAACATTTACAAAACGGAAAAGGTAGGTCCCAGTGGAGACCTAAGAAATCGCTGATTGGACTACAGCTCGTTAGAAAACGGAAAAGGTAGGTCCCAGTGGAGACCTAAGAAATCGCTGATTGGACTACAGCTCGTTAGAAAACGGAAAAGGTAGGTCCCAGTGGGGACCTAAGAAATCGCTGATTGGACTACAGCTCGGTTTACTTTTGGTTTACCGGAAGTTATTCTGGCATGCTCCGTTTGAGTGAGCATAGACATAATATAAGAGTAGACCCCGCATTGGCTGCTCCGGCGCAGGAAAACGGCGGCCATCTTAGAGCGATAGTCCCTCCTACTTTGCCAATCAAAACAACAGGGATATTATTGTTCAGATCGATGGATTATTGATGTCAGGTTCCACAAACAACATTTCACAACAAAGATAGACATATATATACCTGTAGGAGCTATTCTTCCCATTGTTTTGTTAAATCTTAGAATTTAAATTGTTTAGTTTATTCTTAGCATTTGTTTGATTTTCTAATTGATTTATCATTAGAATTTTTATTTTAATTTTTGTTTAGAATAAGTTTTTTGTTTAGTAATTCACTTAATTAGTTAATTAATTTCAGATTGGAATGTGGGTATTTCACGGTATAAGTAGGTGGGTCTTAAGTAGCTTATTATGCATGTGGTGGTCACAAGGTTTTTTACCAGCTAATCAGTCACATCGGTTTTCATTTTGACAGTCAGTGAACAGGTACAGGAGTGGGAGCAGAAACCTGTAACCTTTGGCCTGATCTGCAAATAAAACCAAAGAACCATATTTAGACTTTTGATTTCTTTTTGCTGCATAAACAAGAATCCATGTGCATCAGGTGACTATTTGAGTTTGATTCACCTTTTGTTTTGATCACCTTTGAGTTTTGAGTTCTTTGATTTTTGAATTTAAGTTTTTTGGACAAATGGTCACTACATAATACATATTTATGTAACTATACAAACACAAATAAATAATGATTAATTAATAATGGCGCAAATAAATAATGATTAATACTGAATAATATATATTAAATGCATGTTTATATGTATGTATATATACATATATTTTTTAATGAAATTTGTGCAAATTAATTTGTATGTAAGTGTAATTCTATAAAACAAATTAGATGTTAACTGACAGTTGTGGAGTGAAATATTTGTCTTGATCTTTGTTTACAATCTAAGATTTTTTTTATATAGGCAATATATATATATATATACAGTATATATATATATATATATATATATATATATACACAGTCCAGTCACATTAATGTGACCATCTGTCAAAAGCCAGAATAACCACCTTTCGCAGAGCGAACTGCTACGAGACGTGCAGGAAGAGAGTCACTTAGGTCCCTGAAGGTCTTCTCTGGGATGTTGAGCCATGCCGACTCTAATGCCGTGGCCAGCTGCGCTAGATTACGCGGTTGAGGATCCATGGCGCGAACAACTCGATCGAGATGGTCCCACAGATGCTCGATTGGGTTTAAGTCAGGTGAGTTTGCTGGCCAGGGGAGGACGGTAAACTCATCCTGGTGCTCTTCGAACCACGCACGTACACTGGCAGCTGTATGGCACCTCGCATTGTCCTGCTGGAAGATGCCATCATCCTGAGGAAAAACAATGCGCATGTAGGGGTGGACATGGTCCGCAAGGACAGATGCGTACTTGTATTGATCCATCGTGCCTTCCACAATAATCAGTGAACCCAGAGAATGCCAGGAAAACATTCCCCAGACCATAATGCTCCCGCCTCCAGCTTGGACCGTTCCTGCAATGGTTGCAGGGTGGTTCCTTTCAGAGGTTTCACGCCTTATACGCCAACGTCCATCTGTCCGATGGAGCATAAAACGCGATTCATCTGAAAACGCTACCTGTCGCCACTCAGTGGACGTCCAGCTGCTGTACTGGCGTGCAAATTCTAGCCTTCGTCGTCGATGAACACCAGTCAGCATAGGTGCACGAACCAGGCGTCTGCTTCGGAGGCCCAGACGCAGCAATGTTCGCTGAATAGTGGTTTGGGAGACACTTGTGGTAGCCCCTTGGTTCATTTTAGTGGTCAGTTGCTCAACGGTAGCCCGTCTATCTGCCCGAACGCATCTCCGCAACCGTCGTTCGCCTCTGTCATCTATGGCCCGTGGTGCACCACATTTGCCACGTCGTTGATTTTGGACAGTCCCATTTTGCCATGCACGGTACACTTTTACCACGGCGGCACGCGAACAGTTCACAAACTCAGCCGTTTCGGAAATGCTTCCACCCTTGGCCCGAAAGCCAATGATCATGCCCTTTTGGACGTCGGATAAATCGCTTCGTTTCTGCATTACGCCAACGATTGAAATGTTTTCCGAAGCCCACACACACCCTTTATATACGCTCAACTGCACTGTGCTGCCACCTGCCTTCTGTGATTGGTTATTTAACTCTGAAGTGGAAAGTACGTGGTGGTCACATTAATGTGACTGGACTGTGTATATACATACATATTAACATGCATCCAATATATATTATTCAGTATTAATCATTATTTATTTGTGATTGTATAGTTGTATAACTATGTATTATTATGATAAATTATACACACAGCCGTTCACCATAAATTATTCACGGCTGTGTGCTTTGTAATATGCTCATCATACATCGATATCAGAATATTTCTGATATCGATTCCTATTCTATTGTTATAGCTACTAATCATATTTAAAAATGCTGAACTATGTATTAAAAACATACTTAAATAATACAATTATTTATAAATGTAGCTTTGATAGATGTCTGAATATAGTTTCCAGTGACAAAAAAGTGTGTTATGATCGATTAAATGCGCTGATATGTTATTTTGCCTGCTAAACACATAAGGCTAAGTGGAGTGGTCTACCGCTTCAAGATGGCCGCCCTAAATCTAGTCAGCGACAATAGGGGAGAGCGGTGCATGAGGCGTCTATCCTTATATTATGTCTATGTGTGGATCACCAAGTACATTCATGTTTTAAAAAAACACGTAAAGCCAGAATAACTTCCGGTTTAAAAGTAAACCGAGCTGTAGTCCAATCAGCGATTTCTTAGGTCCCCACTGGGACCTACCTTTTCCGTTTTCTAACGAGCTGTAGTCCAATCAGCGATTTCTTAGGTCTCCACTGGGACCTACCTTTTCCGTTTTCTAACGAGCTGTAGTCCAATCAGCGATTTCTTAGGTCCCCACTGGGACCTACCTTTTCCGTTTTCTAAGGAGCTGTAGTCCAATCAGCGATTTCTTAGGTCTCCACTGAGACTACTTTTTCCGTTTTGTAAATGTTGTTGTGTTTTCGTTAATGTTGTAGTGTTTTCGTTAATGTTGTAGTGATTCGTTAATGTTGTAGTGTTTTCGTTAATGTTGTAGTGATTTTGTAATTTGTAATTGCTTTGCGTTAATGTTGTAGTGTTTTCGTTAATGTTGTAGTGATTTTGTAATTTGTAATTGCTTTGCGTTAATGTTGTTGTGTTTTCGTTAATGTTGTAGTGTTTTCGTTAATGTTGTAGTGATTTTGTAATTTGTAATTGCTTTGCGTTAATGTTGTAGTGTTTTCGTTAATGTTGTAGTGTTTTTGTAATTTGTAATTGCTTTGCACCTCACGGCCACCGCACTATTTAGTATTCTCAAAACTGCAGCTGGAGTTTTCCTGGCATGCAAAACAATCATCTCGCGAGCCCTCGTGTGATTTCCCATGATCTCGTGTGATTTCCCATGATCTCGTGTGATTTCCCATGATCTCGCGTGATCTGCCGTGATCTCGCTCGGCAGATCACGCGAGATCATGGGAAATCACACGAGGGCTAGTCGTGTGATTAGCCCTCGTGTGATTTCCCATGATCTCGCGTGATTCTAGTCAGTCTGACTAGAATGTTGTTGAGATAACATGATTCAATTTCATAAACGTTAAGTTGTTGAATTTCTTGTTTATTCAACATGATTTTATTACGTTTTTGTTTAAAACATGAAATTATTGTGTTAAAAGTAGATGGATTCTCTCGGTTACTTTTGTTAATGTAATAACCCCCTAAGTTCAATTTTTGAGTAAAAGGGAATTCAGGGCCTCCCTATTTAGGCTGCTACTCCTGCGATCTGACTCTGGGTAAGCGGAAGAAGACGGCTAGATGATGGATGGATATATCTGTAACTCAGAAACACTAACCTTAATCATTAGCAGCGTATTCCTTATCCTAACCTTAACAAAAGCTTAATTTTCCATGCATTAGATGAGCCTTATGATCTCCATAAGGCTCATCAAGCTTCAGAATGCTAGTGAAAATTCAGGAAAATGTCCTAAATTGGACAGATAAACAAGTATAAACACACGCTTGCACACACAGCCAACTGTCCTCATCTCTGAGGCAGGAAGCAGTGATGGGAAGAGGGAAAAGTGTCTAAAAGCATCTATCATAATAAAACTACACACTGGGTTCTGCAGAAAATGGGTCGCCTTGATATGGCATGCCAAGCCTGAGGCGTCTGTTTTCCTACTTAAGTTGGAGTTGAAGCTCAGACCACAAATACAAAATCTACACTAAGTTCCATCAGACTGTATTTAATAAAACCATAGATATGCAGTCATCAATTGAGTTCTTCTGCACAAATGTTAGATAATATTTTGGAAAAGTGGGATGTCATGGTGGTGGAGCTGTAAAGCATATAATGCATACACCGTACCTGTCAAGTCTCCTGTTTTGGCAGAGAAACTACCACATTTTACCTCTCTTTCCTGCCGTGCTTCCATATTTTTCCATAAGTGTCTCATAACAATAACTACCCACACCCTTGAGTCAGTAATCTTCCACAACTCCCACCCCCCACACCACTCCCACGCGCTCCCATTTTCCCACCCATCTGACATCCAAAAATAAATGCAAGTTACTTTTATATACAAAACTTAAGAGGTATGATTTACAAAGGGCTTAGTCCTCCATGCAGCTGTTACAGGGGAGTCCTAGCCGGACTACCTTTGCCGCATGTATTCCCCCTCTCTCATAATCCACTCCCCTGCCTGGAGACAAATGTAGGTAACTAGAGCTGGGAAATACCTTTAAAAAATTTTATTAAAATTGGACAGATTCTGACAAAACTGACAAATTCTAATCAGCTCAGTTTCAAGGATAAATAATACTTCATTTATAACAGTAATGCACAGCTGTTCAATTAAATTTAGTTGGACTGAATTAATTTAACTGAAAACTGATTATCGTATTTTCCGCACTATAAGGCACACATAAAAACCTTCAATTTCCTTGGGGTCCTTAGGCAAGACCCTTGCAGCTATATAGCCTACCTCAGACCATGAGAGACATTGATAAGCACGACATGCCGGCTCAGACGTCGCCCGGCCAAACAAGGTCTGCGTCAGGTGCTGGGGAACCAGAGCACCTAGATGAAAAATGGGCTACTGGAACAAGACGGAAATGCACGAGAGGTGAAAACATGGATCTGTTGGAATGCTTCTACTCAAGTAACCCTAGTCAGAGGGGCTACATGCAAAGACTGTGGGAGGAATGGATAGTTCGACATCCCCAGTCAACACTAACTGTTAAAAAATCGCTCTTTTAAACATGTAATTGCTAAAATCACGATACCCTCACTGTGTATCCCTCTGAAAAATGAACCCATTTTAATAAAGAAATCCCACGGTGATGCCACGATAGAGAGCGTTCAGTGCTGTAAGTGGTTCGGTATGAAACGGTGTGATAGAACAACACAGAACTTTTAAATTCCAATAATCAGAAAGCAGAAATTGTTTCCGTTGTTTTAAAAGGTTTATGTCAGTCTGCCTTTTACCCATTGATACGCTTCCTGACCGCCCTGCACCTTAGGGGGTTAAAAAAAAGACTTGTACATTGCGCAAAACTCTGAAACAGGAGAAGCGGAACATAAAACGGAGCGACGAACTAGATGTGAATTATGGCATAAAAACAGAGAATCCGACGCTGAACAGTGAAAAATCAACACATGATGTGAAACACATGACAATTAGGCGGCACAGCAGGTGATGAGTGAAGATTACAGATGGTCAATGAACAATAAAATAATTCTAGCAACAGGAAGGAAACTCAATCTTTCCTGTTGCTAGATTTATTTTATCATAATAAACCGAGACGATAAATCTCTTACTAGTCAAAGGAAACTAAATGGAAATTAATAAAGAACAAAATGCAAGAATAAACTAAGAAACCAAAGTAAATACAGAGGAATAAACTTGTATGGCAAGACCTTTCGAGCAATAATTAATACAGAGACTGTATAGCAAGAATAAACAGACATTATTTCCAGATAAAAGGTAAAATAATATTGTTGAAGTGCCATGGGTTTGTTGAAACCACATCTAGTACTGAGAATAAATATATATTACAGACCATAACAGTAAAGAACTGATCACTTATTTATGTTTTTAATTAGATTTGATTATTTATTTCTTCACTATTATTTTTCATGTTATTTTTTAATGTCATGAGGCTGATGACTCCATGACACTTTCAATTTGACTCATTAGGATTTGATTAAGAACCGGATTTGTTCTTTGTCATTTCTGTCCAGTAAAACTATTAATCTATAATCAATAGACAGGTCTATATAAAGATATAATCCATGTTTCTGTCTCATATATCTATGGCATTAAAAGGAACTTTTGTTTTTTTACGTCAAAACATCTACAATAGTGATAGTAATATTAATAATAATAGTCAGTGCAAAGTAGCCTACTAATTCTTTGATGGGGGGCCGTGAGGGACCTGGATAAAGGGGTGGGTGCTGGGCTGAAAAAGGTTGAGAAACATTGATTTAGTTGGTAATGTTGCATGTTCTTAATTACTTGCTAAAACATTGACTGAAAGGACTCTAATTAAAGTTGAGGGATTTTTGCCTGTAAGGCAAACCTTTAGGGCATAGGCATTTTACATTTAGTTTTGAGTTGAAATGTACCAAAGTCTTATTTATGTTTGAGTGTTTAGCTTGTTAATTGTATTGTTAGAATCAATTGTTGCACTATTCAAATACACTTTTTATTAAACTGTGGCAATAGCAACGCTATAGTAAATATCTATCATCACTATAAGTTTCGGGCTCAGGATTTTTTTTTTACTTTAAGCCCTGACACATACAAACAAGGCTTTTCCCTCATACTGGTGAGGAGGCTGAATGGTTCAGAGCACTTTCTCATTGCTTGCAGACATGTTACACTAATGAAAATGTAGCCATTACGCTTGAATTGGCCAGACTCACACAAATCCATATCAGTCATTGTGAAATGCTCTCTGTGATGGCATGTCTTTTTCACTAACTGGGTGATTCATGACTACAGTCCCAAATCATGTTCACAGTTGAGTCAGCTTCAGGATTTTTGTGGTCCATAAAATCCTTCAGGAGAGAAGGGGGAGATTATTTTATTTATTAACTTATTGTACTTTTATTTATTTATGTTTTCATGTATATGTATTTATTGAAAAAGAAATGTGAAAATAACACTCATGGTACACATTGCAATTGAGCATTATGAAGAAGCCAGAAGTACATATAAAACCAGAAGACAGACAATTTAAACTTTTATTGTCTTCTGTAGAGAAAAATAAAGAAAATAGGAATGTGCAATGTGCCATAAAATTCATATCACAATATATATTGTGATGGGTGGCAGTAATATGATTTATGTAAAACTTAAAATAAAAATTACATAGTGGATTGTATATACTGTAACCTGCTGCTTTTTTCCCCCACACTTTGAACACTGAAGCCTATGCTATGTCCTGGCAGCAGGCTTTTTTTCATGCCCCCAAAAACATTAACAGGAGACTAATCAAATTGATGAGTAGTTTGCAGAGGTCCAATAAAAGGTAGGGTAAGGTAATTTTATTTATATTGCACATTTTCAACAAGGCAATTCAAAGTGCTAAAAACTATGTGACGAATCAAGAGCACTTTCACAATTCAATGACCAATATTGTAAATCCATCATTTGTGTTCACACTCATCATGGAAAACACTTGAAAAGCATATGATGGAGCTCTTAAGGTAAAGGTGATCAATCTAGCGGTTGATAAGGAAAATCGAGCTGCTGCACATAATCTTGATAAATGAATTGATGGTGAGACGGTGAAGATGCCAGCCTGACGAACTAAGTCAATGCAAAAAGATGACAAAATCTTTCAGAGGTAACCATATTAAGATGTCCCGAACTTGAAAACTTTCTTGAAGATTGGGCTGACACACAGAGTGCAAGCGGCTGCTGTGTTTCCATCATGCAGATCCAACTGGAGGCTTAAAAAAATAAAAATGAAGCCACTGAAATGAAAATCAAAAGATTTTAGAGGTGGGCTATCACGGTGTTTTAGATTTGTGAGACGAAAAGGTCTGTCCTTCAGGGCACACACAGCTTTTTGTCCAAAAACACTCACACAAACATCCCTGGTGAATACAACAAAGGAATAAAACTTCACTAGTCTCTTGAATCTAAATAAAACAGCTTGGAACCCAGGGACAGCATAGGTCCCTTTTTTAAATGAGCCAGAGGGCTAGACTATAACAGCTCCCCTTCCCTACACAAAGCCCAAAACAATACTTTTAATCAATAATAACTACCAAAAAGAAAAGCCATGCGCACCTTTCCTTTATAAATCCTAATTTGCTGGAAATAGAGCGCAGCTCTTGGTCCGCCCTGTCGCCACCCATAAATACATATGTAAATTAGTATAAATACCCGGAAGTCTGCCACCACCTGAAGCAGTAACCATGACAACATCATTGTTTCAAGCAGTATGAGTATTTATAATAATAATGATTGTATATTTTTATTTAAAAGGTGCTTTGAGGGCACATATCACCTCACAAAATATAAATAATACATTTTAAAGGAAAAAAAAAATCATTTTTTCCCCTTTCTGTGCATTTTCACACAGTGAGCACACTGTAGATGGGTAACTAAAGACAACTGATGCCACAGCCTGAGCAGCTCCTTGTGAATTATTTCCACATTAAAAGAAGCCATAAGAAGCACACACGTCACAGTCACTTCAGTTCAAATTGAAAGTGCCAATTGGCCAGTTTCTGACAAACTCACTGGATTGATGGCCAGGTGTCATCATGTCGATTGAACATGTGCGCCCGACATTCATGGGAAGTAACAGAAATAACAAAACATTCCCACATCCTCCCACCCAACCGCAATAGTGTTCGGTGTTCGCAAAAGCCCTGGGTTAGCAGTACATTTGTCTTTTAGTCTGTGATTTGTATTGTTAGCTGGGCTAGAAGATGCACATGAATGAAACTCCTCCCTCTTTGAAGACCAGCACACATCATCATTCAGGGTGTTATGTTGCCCTCATCAGGGCAGCTTCTGTAACATCTCTAGCCCTGATGATGTCTGTGATTGTGCAGTTAAATTATTAGGTGGTGTTGCATTTATCTATTCACTCATATTGTAATGAGCCAGATAATAAATGCTGTACATTCTTAGAGAGATAGAACTAAATTCAAGTCTTGTCTTGTTCATTTGTGCCCTTTATCACTAAAGGCTCTTACTTTTTGGAAAAAGCTGTTGGGAAAGGCAGATGACAGTGATGCCTCTGAAGTCTGGCAGCAGGAGTATTTTTAGCTCATCAGGGAAGGAAGCAGCTAACACATCAAAGGATTGTTCTGGGATTACAAGAAACCTAAAGCACGCGTTCTGTGGAAGCAGCCGGCAGTTTCAACATTATTATTATTTTTTGTATTTTCAAAGAAAATTTGAAAAAAATCCATGGATGGATGGATTTTCAGAAACGACATTGCTGCAATATATTTCATATACTGTTATATTCGTCTACATGTGGAATGGTGGTAACAGCACAAGCGTGGTGTGTTCATATTTGAGTCAATGATATCATTGTTAGATCATGAAAAATGTGGTCAATAATGGCTCTAAAATTGGACTGGTGATACCCTTATGGGTAAGCAAGGTATTACCGGAGCTGAAGTTGGGGCCATGGTGACTGACTACAAGATGTTACTCTACAAATGAAGACCGAACATTAAAAAAATGAAGCCCTCGCATGATTAATAAATCAAAGAGGCATTGGAAGCATTGGCTCTCATCTTAGTACTCTTTCTTTTAATATCACTTGTCATTTAATTGAATGCATTTAATGTATGAAGCTACAGTGGTTCTTTGTCACCAAAAGTCCTGCTTGTAAGCTGCATTTCAATTTAGTTCAGTTTATTTATGTAGCACCAATTCCCAGTAACTGTCAGTTTGTTAGTTGAGATGATTTTTGTGAAGTCTCAAAACATTGTGTTGGGTTTTGTTTATTTTCCTCTTTAACAACTCAAACACTGAACTGACGGTGGTTGTCAAAGGAAGTGGAGCGCAGTAATTGGCTGCCAATATAGGATTCGGCAGAGACTGATTGAGGAAAATACAAGGAGCTTGGGTGGAAGGAGGAGGTGTACGGATTTGGTGGGCTACTAAGACAGCTACCCTCCAGAGTGAGGAACGAACACCTGGTGTAAAGTCCAGCAAGGTGGACAGAAGGCCCAGCACAGAGGATTAGGGCAGAGGGGAACCTCTGCTTGCGCCTGTGAGTAGCGCTCTGTCTTTTGTAGCTGGATCGGGCTGAAAGGGGCATGGCATGCCAGAGGAGCGAAGCAGTGCTGAAGCTTTTATAGAGTCAGGTGCATGCCGGCAAAGAGGAGTACACTGTAGATAGTTCACTTCTACCAGACACAGCACAGCAAGTGGGGCCCAATCTGTGGCTCTTGTTACTAAAAGTGGCCACTCAACTGGGGACTTTAAAGACAATTGTTAGATTCTGGATTTTAGCTGAAAACGGAAAAAACTGTTTTACGGACAACTAGCCCTCAATATTAGTAATGCACATAAGCCTTGTTAGTAAAGAACAACTTCTTTTTCTATTTCCATGTGTTGACATCATTGGAAAGCTTATAGGCAATAAGTGAGTTAAGAGACTAATATTTTAATTTCAAGTTGCATCATATATAAAGATGTGTTGTTACAGGGGCAACTCAGGGTAGGTGGTCCCTGACTGTTTGTTAAATAGTGGTCCTTAGCCTGAAAATGTTTTAGAAACACTGGCATAACTCCTAAGTTGCCACTTTAGTCTAATCACTCAAAGAATGTTATTCAATGATAATATTTAACATTAACACAACCCGCTATTTTTCAGTTTGTAAACATGACGGTAGCAGTTTTAAACACGTAGCACCGACAGATAGAAATAACCATCTATTCGTACTAAGGTAGGGAAATCACAGTATCACAGACAGTCACAACACCATGGTCTTGCTAGGTTTAGTCCATAACTCTTTGCTAGCTATTTCTTGGCACGTTAGTATGAGTTTTTGTTTGAGTTTGGCATTGCAAACTTATATACATAATCTTTATAAGTTCTTAAAACTCCTCATGGCTTTTTACATGGTGAGTGGCATATAGCTCTGATTTCAAAGTAAATTAGCTGCTTCAAGGGCAGAGCTCTCCATTCAAACTGCCGTCTTGATCACCTGCATCACTGGACTCCTATTTGATGGTATTCAAAGAAGTTCTGATTTGAACTTAACTCTGAAGAATGACTATGGCTGATGTGTTCCACTAATGCAAGCAATTTCTTTAGGATTGTGGAAGAGAGACTTTTGTGTTAAAGTCAAACTTTAGAAAAACAGTGAGGCATATGAAAACATGACCATACATACAGTGCATGACATGTTCAGAACAATTAGAAAAAAGGATCCTGAAAACATTAGTTCATTTGGATGAATGTGTGATTTTCTTGGATGAACGTGTGATTTATATATATATTTATGTTTGGATGTCAGATTAAACATTTTTCACATTTTTATAAATAACGCCCCCTAGTTCAACCAACCATGACCAAGTTCAGTACAAGGTAAAGTCTTTGTGCAAAGTTTGGGGTTGGGGTCACCCGTTTTTTGTAACAAATTTAGCAATTTTACAGTGTCATAGTGGTGGATGATGACAAAAACAAACGAGACATGGTTAATATTGTGTTTGTACTTGCCAGTACAAAGAAAATAGCAACATTTATGGTTTCAAAATGATGGAAAATTGAATAGCAATGTATAATTAGTATTATGTTCTAATTGAAAAAAAAAATGTGCCACTACAACCTTTATTTGTCTTCTTGTGCTAGTTTTGGCTAATTCATTCTTAATGGCTTTTTTGAGCCACTGTTCAAAATCTTTTGAACAGTGGCTCATCTGCTGGAGAATCTAAGAATTTTTTCCCACATCAGTTTTGTTAATGTGTCTTCAAGTTTTGCAGTTATAAGCTGAAACATGTATAACTGAGTAGATGTGTGAGTACTGAACCTGGATAGCAAATAAAAGTTTTAAGTTTCAAGGGGCTATGAGTTTCAAGGAGAAACTTAATAGTAAGAATGTAAAAACTAAGTAAAAACAACAACAGGGTTCTCTGCTCCACTTGGAGCAGGTAAATGGCCATGCCTTGCATGGGCCGTACGCTCGCTTCCACGGTCTCAGAACCCTGATAATAACAGTAATGGAAAAGTATACAAAAAAACAATAGGGTTCCCTGTTCCACTGGTAGCAGGGGAACAGCCATGCCTTTCATTGGTCGTCTGCTCACTCCTGCAGGTTTGGAAACCTAATGAACCTTGTAATCAATTGTATCTATATAAAATTATGCTTTTTGGTCATAGTATGATTTGTATACTGCTTTGTATTCCATAATATGATTTGAATATATTTTTCTGTGATTTGTGTTGTTTCACTTTTTTTCCATTAAATCCTCAGTTGCAGCTGTTCCCAGAAGAAAGTGGTGCAAGACATAGTTTAGTTAACTTAGCTAACAACAGTATATTTGCCCACAATGTGCAAATGTACATTGGTGCAGGACTGTCATCCATTTGAAAGCTCTTGGAGCAGAAAAAAATCCTGAAAAATTGCCCACTCAGACAATGTGCGCATTGGTCTGGTGAAGCCCAGGTCAAGAGAAGTGCAGGAATGGGGAGATTTGATTGAGGGACGGTGCAAGGGGGCAAAGAACCCATTAAAAGTGACTGCAGTTCTAGTTTCTCTTGTTTTTTTCTGCATGTACAAATATAGAAAAGATCGCTAAAATTTGCCAGTTTGTGCTAAAATTTGCCAGTTTGTGCTAAAATTCTCAAAATAACACCAAATAACCAAACTTGCTTCTGCTTTATAATGGATTTTTTTCATGCTGTTCTATTGAAGTATACATGTGGAAAACAACATTAAACATTAACATATTTTCTACCATAGTGCCACCTACTTGTGTATGTGCCTGAATATTTATACTTAAGTAGTAGTGTGGGTTACACTACTTAAGTAGTAGTGTAACCCACACTACTTAAGTAGTAGTGTAACCCACACTACTACTTCACTACCCACGGGTATTGAAGTATCCAGCTTCAATACGCGGTATTGAAGCTGGATACCTAATAAACGTTGTAATGAGTTACAGTTGGTAGGCTCTAGTAGTTTCAGAGGATAATAATAATAATAATAATAATAATAATAATAATAATAATAATGGTAATTACTGTATTATTATTAATGGTAATTATAATTACCATTTATTATTATTATTATTATTATAAAGATCAAAAGCAATAGGGTTTCCTGGTCTGGGTTTCTGTGGGCTCAGAATCCCACAGAATGGAAAAATAGAGTAAAAACAACAGGGTTCCCTTCTCCACTGGGAGCAGGTAAACAGCCACACCCTCAATTGGTCGCCCACTTGCTCACATACCCTAATAATACAAAATAAACTCATAACAAAATCAAAGGCTTTTTCCTTTATTTGATTGAAAGAGAAATTAATGGTTATTTAGTTCTTTAGTATAACTTGCATTGTAAAAACAAACAAGCTTGATACTTTTTTATCTATACAGTTTTTACATTTATTTAAAAAGTCTCACATTCCTTTGGATAATATTCTATTATCTTAGTAATTACTGGGATAATTTATTCAAATAAATTATTTATTATTAATAAAGTTATTATAAATTATAAATTTATTCAAATAAATTATCCAAAATTTTTTGGATACTTTGCAAAGGCTTTGTTGGTGAACATTTCTACATTAAAAAAAAAACAGTTGTTTTGCTCGTGAGTGTAAATTGATCTACTATGTCTTGGCTTGTTTACTTTCCCTATTTTGTTTTATTATCTCACTCATCACTCCTTTCCTTCTCTATATCAGCATTGGTTGTTCCTGATGGGCCACCTGAAAAGGTCGGGCATGGAGACGAATTGGGCAGTGAGGAGGATTTCTTGTACGAAGAGTTTTGTTCTTCTGGACATCGATTTGGACACCCAGGAGGAGGTGGAGGAGAGCAGCTGGCCATTAATGAGGTACTTATTTGGAGATAATTTCCTAACTGGTAAATTATGGGTTTTCACCAGTATCAAGATCAACCCTCTGCAACTCACAATAGCCATTTACATTTTATCTCCATAATACAGAACAAGTAGCCAGGAAAATTCCTCCAATTTCAAAATGATAAGTTCCACAAGGATCTGTTCTTGGTATTGGTCTCTACTCAGGGGAAAATCTTGAGTAAGTTATGCGCGTATGCTGAGTTTTTGGTTTCAGAAAGTCAGATAGCCACTATGCTAAATTAAGTCCCTTCTGGAACTTACTCTGTGAAAAAACCCTGGATTTGTCCTATAATTTAGCTGAGACCTGGTAAAGGAAAGTGTCAGATATGGTGTGTCCTTTTCTGGGGGAACCTGTAGGTGCCGGAGAGTAAATACTCTGGAGAAATATCCATCGGCAGAGGGTGATCAAACCGGGATTAGTTTTATCATCCCCAGATTAATATGTTTTTGAGCTTTACTGTTCTTCATCACAGTCAATTTATCTCAATGAAATTTCAGGCTGCACTAACTCTTAGGACTTAACAGTTCAACTGAATAGACTAAAGGTTCAACAATGAACGACATACGTCAAGGATCTGACAAAGAACAGAGACACAGGTGGGCTTAAATACACAGAAGGTAATTAGGGAGACTAGACACACCGGGGAACAATCAAGACGGTACAGATATTCACAGGGGACAACAGATCTAGACACAGAAAACCTCAAAACTAAATACACAGAAAAACACAGATCCTTACACTCGTCTTCACCACTATCTGTTTACTGAGGAAATACACTCAACTAACTTGTGGGCGCGGTATAGGGGGGGGGGGGGGGGGAGTCATGACAATTTTGAGGGCCCTTGATGACAGGGGGCCTTCCACAAAAACAAAAACAACCCCTGAAAATAGAAAAAAAATCAGGGCCCTGTCAATTACTGTTATTGTGTTTTTTAAAATTGTTTTTAGCAGTAAAAAATAAATGTTACCCCTCCCAGACCAAAAAGGACACATCTATATTTACACTGAAGTCCACCATGGATCAGCATGAAATAGTTTGTTCCTGCTTGGCGCACTTGACTTGACGTTTTCAACAGCAGTCAGTAGAAGACAAGAACGACTGTGGCAGTTACTATACTGCCTAGAAAAATAATGAAATCAAGTTTTCAAAAAAAAAAAAAATAGAGATAAGAGAGAGAAAAAGACAAGAGTGGGAATTTGTAACAGTTTTTCTCCAAGAGAGGTGAGTTGATTGTGAGATTACCAACCACTCAGTATAGTTAGTTTAGCTACAGACTACTGTTTGCTTCCATAGCACCATCATACCAGCATAAACCCTCTTCCTCCCTCTGCCCCAATGTAAAGGTGAGCAACACTGTGACAACCTAGTTAGCATCATTCCAGGGAATCCATAGGGATTCTTCTGTCTATGCTCTTTTTACAATTACACAACAACACATTATATTTGTTGCTGACAGAAATTCGAACAATCTTTATTAAATTATAATAAAAAACATCCTCCTGTCTGGACTCCAGCCAGTCCACACAGTTTTACCTTGGCTTGCGTTTAAATTTCAGATATACATTGCCACGTCCCTCCTTAAAGAGTGAGATTAAAGCTGTAACTTTTATAAAAATATATTTTTTCACATATTTGTTAAAACTGTCATTGTGTTGTGACAGTGTGGCACGAGAGATAATTTGTGAAACAAATATTTCCTCTGCCTTCTCCCAGTACTCTCTAGAAACAACCAATCAGAGGCAGGAGGCAGGTTTTAGTGCTGTCAATCACAATCTTGTGACTGCTCATCCTTTTTCTCCCTCGCTGTGTGCTATGCTGCAGCTAGCATAGCACAGAGCTGTGCAGATTCAAACTGTGAATGCTCAGTTTAGTTAGCATAGCTACCAATGGCCGCAGATAAACCGTTTTTATGTAACAATAAGTTGTTTCTCTGCCGTTAGCACATTCAGCAGTGGGTGAATGAGGTTAACACTAAGACACTCCTTCTGGTTCTGGTTGTTTTTGGTCAGAACTTTAGCTAACAATAGTAGTTTGGGGAGGAGGTTAAGGAGATTGCTTTTTTTTCAGATTATCTGTCTCATAGCAAACCGTCATAACATGGTGACAGCTTTAACAAATATGGAGATAGATTCAAGAAACTTTAACATTGTGGAGGGGGAGGGGGGGGCGATTTAATTTTTTGTCATGGGGCCCAAGATTCCTGGCGGCGCCCCTGCTTGTGTCTGTCTCCCTCTCTATTTTCACATAATAGTATGATCTCATATCCTCGCATGTAATTTACTACAAGGCTGCCATGTGAATTAAAACAAAGTTCTGCCGTGAGCAGAGATGACTCCATTCAGCTGAACCACCGAAGGAAGGAATTAAGCAGAAAAACAGGAAAAAAGTATGGAGTCGTTGCTCTCCATCTTCCGTCTGGTTGTTGCACCTTTTTTCCTTCAGAAATGTTTAATACTCAAACAGTTAATTGCAGTACCAACTTTCAGAGTAAAATAAGAAAAAAAATAAATAACTCACCCCTCTTCCAGACAAAGGATTTAATTAAATCTTTTGCACATTTTAAATCAAACTAAGTTATCCAGATAATGCAAATAATTTAATCTAATATTGATAAGGTCAAATTAATCAATATTATACCTTTCAACACCTGCCTCACTTGAAGATTCAGGTCGCCACTGCTGGGACTTCTGAATTTTGTTCAAATGAGCGTAGAGGTAATGCTTTTTTGAGGCTGTGTCCTTGAAGCGCCACCTGCAGTTGACGTATTGCTGCTGCCGTTCGGATCACAGCCAGGGAGTAGTGGGGATCTGCACCGACTTCTTTGCTAGCAAGTTTCCGGAGGTTCCTGTGTGGTGTCTTTCATGGTGGCTAGGGTGAGACATGTCGCCGTGGAGTTTCTCTCAACCTCCTTTCATGGCTCAGCCCATACAGCACTGGCTGTGCACCGAGGACCTCCCTTGCTGGCCTGTGGACCTGTGGGCACTGCTGTGGACCCACAGCTCCACAGCAGTGCTGTACTCCCACAGCAGGTGCCTCACTGACTCCGGCGTGCCACAATTGGGTCAGGGGCAGATGGAAAATGATAACATTCTGTGGGACAACATAACAGCTCCGACTTGGACGATCCCTGGAGCCACCATCCATGACAGATCCTGGAGTCTGTTTTGGAAGGACGGGACGGCTCATATTTGCACCAAACTAGGGTTTCTCCATTCATCCCGGCCCTGAACAACAAGAATAAAAAAGTGATAGTTAAATAAAAAAAATTACATCTGTCCAGACTACAACTATAAATAAAACCATGTGTGTCAATTTTAAAAGTCTAAAAACAGCCAGTTCAGTTGTTGTCTTGTGAACTGAGCTCTTCCTCAACCTCCCATGGTGGTGGAAGTCAGGAGCGAGCTCTGTTCCCCCTTTGGGTTGTCAGAGTTGGACATTTTTCTAAAGCCAAATCCTTCATTGAGTCCTTTGAGGTTGAGTGCTGAGCTATATTCAAGAAAGGGACCTCATTGGGTGAACTGGAAAGGAAAATACTCCCCGGATGATCCATCCGAAATTTCCTCCAGTGTTCCCCTTTTCTCCATTTCGATGGTTGAGTTGGAGGACAGCGCTGATGCTGGCCTCTTTGCCAGCTGGGCATCGAGGACGGGAGAATCATTGCCATTCTCTGACCGCATTTCCTCTTAATCCAAACCAGCGCAGTTTGTAGATCCCCAACCTCACTAGATGTTTTGGTGTGGGGGACTACTTCCTTCCCCTCTTCTTTTCCCGCATCTGCTCCTCCAATCAGAGGACTTGGCAGGAAGTTTGAATTTTCTGGCTCTGCAGGATCAATTAGTTCATTTATCGGCTCACTTTGGCCTGCACTGTAAAAAAAAAAAAAAAAAAAAAAAAAACACAGCCTCATTTTACGGTAAAAAACTGGCAGCTGTGGTTGCCAGAATTTTACCGTCTTTATACGGTGAAATTCTGGCAACCAAAACTGCCATTTTTATACCGTGTTTTCAGAATACAGTAAAATACTGGCAACCAAAACTGCCAGTTTTTTACCGTATTCTAGGAATACGGTAAAATTCTGGCAACGAAAACTGCCAGTTTTTACCGTATTTTGGAAACGCAGTATTTTACCTTATTTTTAAAATACGGTAATATTGTGGCAACCAAAACTGCCAGTTTTTTACCGTATTTTGGAAATGCAGTAATTTACAGTTTTTTAAGACTACAGTAAAATTATGGCAACCAAAACTGCCAGTTTTTTACCGTATTTTGGAAATGCAGTATTTTACCGTATTTTAAAAATACGGTAAAATTCTGGCAACCAAAACTGCCAGTATATTACCGTATTTCCCAAATACAGTAAAATACCGTATTTCCTAAAATATGTTAAATAAAAAATTAAAATGTGGTTTTGCCGTAGTAAATATGGTCATACTGAATGAGGCATAATATCTACATATCTACATTTTCAGAATACAGTAAAATACTGGCAACCAAAACTGCCAGTTTTTTTACCGTATTCTAGAAATACGGTAAAATTCTGGCAACCAAAACCTGTTTAGGTGATAAAAGGATTCTTGTTCTGGGTTGAGAGTAACAAGTCACTGAGTTCAGACTTTGCTCAGGATGGTTGTGGTCTTTCTTCCCAGTCACAGGTTGAAATTGAGACTTGCACTTTGTCAATCAGGTGTTTCCTCTCTGCTGGAAAACAAACAAACCAAAAGTTAGAAAGATGCACTACATGATCATATGAATGTACCATTCACTTAAATGTTTGTTTCACCTTTGCTTACTTGCATATGGAGTCTGGTACTTCATCTAGGCGGTGTGGTGATTTGCGACTGAAAATTCGTAGTTCTTAAACCTTTGTTTGTTGTCGACAGGTGTGATCCTCTCTGCAACCAAACAAAACACACAAACAAAAAACATAAATAAAAACAAATAGAACCGTTTTAGGCAATTTATGAAATAGATACTCAC
Source organism: Poecilia picta (assembly GCA_033032245.1). Lineage (NCBI taxonomy): Eukaryota > Metazoa > Chordata > Actinopteri > Cyprinodontiformes > Poeciliidae > Poecilia > Poecilia picta. The sequence goes on from CM065372.1 coordinate 2,618,601, forward strand.
CATTTATCTGAGTCTCATGAAGGTCAAAAAGTTGTCTTCAACCATTTATGCAAGTTTCAATTCCTGTAAACTAGCAGAAATAAAGCTGTAAATGTGAACACTTTTCACACAGGCAAACAAATAGATACACCTGAGACGATTTATGTTATGTTAGATTTTCCTCTGACACTTATGGTGCTTTCCTCAAGTCATTGTTGGCATTTACAAAACAGTTAGCGCATTTCTCAAAACAATTTGTAAAAACAGCAAAAATAGCATTTGTTTGCTTGAAAAATCCTTAGTTCAGCTCAAAATTCTGTCAGTTAACATATCAGTGACTCAAAATAATAAGTTATAGATTCTCTATGTACAGATAAGACAGTCAAATTGATTAGTCATGGGAAGAGACTACAAAATGATCATTTACGCCAATGTTTCTCAACCCTGGTCCTCAGCGCCCCCCTGCTCTGAATGTTTTATATGTGCCTGTATTCCAGAACAGCTGATTCAAATGATTGCATGACCATCAAGTACTGCAGAAGCCTGTTAATCATCCAGAGATACAATTCAGGTGTGTGGCAGAAGGGAAATACCTAAAACATGCAGGACAGGGGGGGCAGTGAGGACCAGAGTTGAGAAACACTGATTTACACTTTTTGCTGTAATTTATTGATGGACCATGGTGATTCAGAAAGAAAAATACAGAAATGCAGAGAACAAAAAAAGGTGGAAAAGGAACCACAGGGCAATCTCCTCATGGAAAACTGTACAGTGCTGTAGAAATTACATTACATTTTAATTTCCATCATCTTGCTGACAAAGCTTCCTGAGTGGGTTAAGGAATGAACAGTAGGGTGGGAGGACATCCTTCAGCATCATGTTGTGGGTCGCAGCCATATCCTGATGTTGGACTGATGGAAACTGGCAGATGTCCTCAGCCTCTTCTTCTGCTTCCCTCCCCAACTGTTTCCTCCTCAGCCTCACTCCTCTGCTTCTCTCTGGCTGTTCACTCTGTCCCGATCATCAGTTCTCAGAAACTGAGAAAAACTGTAAAATATTAATATTTAAATTTCCTTATCTTAAAACCCTTCAACTGTCATGGACCCAGTGACTTTAGTGCAAGTATTTTGGGGGTGAGAGTCAAGAGGTCAAAGGAAAATATTAAATATTAGCTCTGATGCCAAGCTTTATACTTCCAACTATTACCAAAGTATTGAAACCAAAGCTAACATGTTCTTCACATATTTAACTTGCATGCATGAAGATTTCACACTCAAAGTAATTCAAATTAATTACTGAACCAAACTTGAAAAAGTTGCTTCTACCATTAACAATAACTTTAAGCACATGCAGTCTAAAGTGGACCAGAAATATAATATATGCAGTCGTTCCTACAGAAACATTAATGGAAGTGTTGCATCTGGGAAAATTAAATGTTTTATATAGTAAAGATATCTAGCTGCAGTGCATGTACATGAACAGCATGGCTTAGAAAGTACACATTTCTTTACCAGTTGGTTAAAGTTAGCTAACTTCAGTTAAAATCATGAAAGGGGCTCACCTGTGATGCAGAGATGTTTCCTTCTCCTTCTCCTCCTGAACGCGTAAAAATAGCAGAAACTTGATTTCAAAGACAGCAGCTGCATCCTGACAAAGACCAGGAGTCCTGCTGAGAGTCCAGGCCTACTGGGCTCTTAGCACCCTGAGCTAGAACCTGCTAGTTAGCAGCCTTAGCTAGCGCACTGTGACTTTACTGTGTTGAGTTCAGGACACCACAGTAACTAGAGCCACGCTCAACTACAGGAACAGTTAAAAGAATCTTGCTGCTGATGCTGAAGGATCAAGCAGCAATACAAACTAGATAATGATTTGTTCACATGACAAATAACAGTCTCCATTTACTGTATCCCACACTTGATTTTAAATATTCTGATATGGGTTGAGAATAATCTAGTTCAGATTTGAAGAGTCTAGGTGTTGTAGTTTTTTAGCTAGAGTAAATTAAAGATGCTGGTGGTAGTGAAAAATTAGGTGGAATTGCCCTTTAGCCATTTTCCAAATTGGAAGCAGCAATTGGAAACCAACTTCAGCTTCATCCAAGCAAGAGGGGCTAACATACAGTTCTGTTAATGTATAAGAAATCTATGGTTGGCATAAAATTAATCTCAAATGCATAATTTAATCCAATATTCTTCTAAATAATGGTGGCGTTGGCTGTAGGAGTTTGTTTTGCCATCGGTGGGTCGCTTGATCGATGCCTGGTCTACTTTTGAGATTTCAGTTTGGTGTATTAAAGGCATTATTAAAAAAGAAACCAAAATATCACACCAGCATTCTGTTCTTTGTCAAAAATACTTTTGCAATCTTGTTTACAGTTTTACATTGTAGATATACACAGTCCAGTCACATTAATGTGACCATCTGTCAAAAGCCAGAATAACCACCTTTCGCAGAGCGAACTGCTACGAGACGTGCAGGAAGAGAGTCACTTAGGTCCCTGAAGGTCTTCTCTGGGATGTTGAGCCATGCCGACTCTAATGCCGTGGCCAGCTGCGCTAGATTACGCGGTTGAGGATCCATGGCGCGAACAACTCGATCGAGATGGTCCCACAGATGCTCGATTGGGTTTAAGTCAGGTGAGTTTGCTGGCCAGGGGAGGACGGTAAACTCATCCTGGTGCTCTTCGAACCACGCACGTACACTGGCAGCTGTATGGCACCTCGCATTGTCCTGCTGGAAGATGCCATCATCCTGAGGAAAAACAATGCGCATGTAGGGGTGGACATGGTCCGCAAGGACAGATGCGTACTTGTATTGATCCATCGTGCCTTCCACAATAATCAGTGAACCCAGAGAATGCCAGGAAAACATTCCCCAGACCATAATGCTCCCGCCTCCAGCTTGGACCGTTCCTGCAATGGTTGCAGGGTGGTTCCTTTCAGAGGTTTCACGCCTTATACGCCAACGTCCATCTGTCCGATGGAGCATAAAACGCGATTCATCTGAAAACGCTACCTGTCGCCACTCAGTGGACGTCCAGCTGCTGTACTGGCGTGCAAATTCTAGCCTTCGTCGTCGATGAACACCAGTCAGCATAGGTGCACGAACCAGGCGTCTGCTTTGGAGGCCCAGACGCAGCAATGTTCGCTGAATAGTGGTTTGGGAGACACTTGTGGTAGCCCCTTGGTTCATTTTAGTGGTCAGTTGCTCAACGGTAGCCCGTCTATCTGCCCGAACGCATCTCCGCAACCGTCGTTCGCCTCTGTCATCTATGGCCCGTGGTGCACCACATTTGCCACGTCGTTGATTTTGGACAGTCCCATTTTGCCATGCACGGTACACTTTTACCACGGCGGCACGCGAACAGTTCACAAACTCAGCCGTTTCGGAAATGCTTCCACCCTTGGCCCGAAAGCCAATGATCATGCCCTTTTGGACGTCGGATAAATCGCTTCGTTTCTGCATTACGCCAACGATTGAAATGTTTTCCGAAGCCCACACACACCCTTTATATACGCTCAACTGCACTGTGCTGCCACCTGCCTTCTGTGATTGGTTATTTAACTCTGAAGTGGAAAGTACGTGGTGGTCACATTAATGTGACTGGACTGTGTAAATATCAGCAAAATTTGTAATTTTGGCTGATTAGTACTGTTAAGTTTAGGGTAATTAACTGCTGGCTATGTTACAATATTTTTATATGAACTTTACAATTACTTCTTATTAATATTTCTGAATTTTCTACATTCATGACAGTCAAAATTACTTAGGATATATATTTATTGAGTTATGATCAATTCCACGTATTTTCTTGGCAGTATAATGCTTTGGATATTACAGTCAGTAACTGTTGGTATTTTACCATTTTTTACCATAGATTTACGGATTTTTTCTGCAGTGTCGACTTATTGTAATTCCATGTATTTTTACGGTAACAAAATATTTTGGATATTACGGTCAGTAACCGTTAGTATTTCACAATTTTCTTACCATAAATTTACGGAGCCCTTTTGCAGTGTTGACTTACGGTAATTCCATGTATTATTTAAGGTAATAAAATGTTTTGGATATTACGGTCAGTAACCGTTAGTATTTCACAATTTTCTTACCGTAAATTTACTGAGTTTTTTTGCAGTGTTGACTTACAGTAATTCCATGTATTTTTTACGGTAACAAACTGTTTTGGATATTACGTCAGTAACTGTTGGTATTTCACAATTTTCTACCGTAAATTTACTGACTTTTTTTGCAGTTTCGACTTACGGTAGTTCCATGTAATTTCTACAGTAATGAAATGTTTTTGGATATGCCGGTCAAAAACTGTTGGGCTTTGTTACCGTAAATTTACTGACTTTCTTTGCAGTTTCGACTTACGGTAGTTCCATGTAATTTCTACAGTAATGAAATGTTTTTGGATATGCCGGTCAAAAACTGTTGGGCTTTGTTACCGTAAATTTACTGACTTTCTTTGCAGTTTCGACTTACGGTAGATCTATGTAGCTTCTATGGTAATTAAATATTTTTGGATATGACGGTCAAAAACTGTTGGTCTTTTACTGTTTTTTACCGTAAATTTACTGACTTTTTTTACAGTGTGCCTCCTTCTTTTGTTCCGTTTCGATTCTGTTCTTTAATTTGTTTCCAAATGATTTTGGGAAGTCTTTGAACAAATGGTCTTTGTTCCCACACAGATTACATTTACGACTATTTGTACACTGTTCAAAAGTGTGTCCTACTTCCCTACAATTCCCAAAAAAGATCTTATTACATGCTACAGCCAAATGACCATGATCTATGCATTTGCGGGACAATTTCCCATTGCTTAATGGGGACCCTCCAAGTGCAGTTCCAGATGCCATCCGCATCCCACACCTCCATAGCCTGGCCTTTCATAGTGCAGTATCTACCCAGCCACATACAAATGTCTTCAACAAAACAATGTCGCAAAAAAGGACATATTCTTCGGGGACAGAGAAAATAACGAGGAAGAAGAGAAAAAAAGAGCTAAGATTGAGGTATGTTCGCAGGTTTCTTGGTATGGAACCCTGAGTTACTTTCAAGGGGTAATAAAGTTATCTAACAGTTTTGATTGTGTCTTTTTTGTGTTGGTAGTCTGAATGGTTAATATAGACCCGTTTTTATGTGTAGATCCATCTTTTGCAAACAGACTTATTTTAGACTCATGTTTAAACATGCAGTGAATTAAATGATTTTCAATCAATTTTTTGCACCAAGGAGATAAGAATATACAAACATGTTTTCACTGAGGCTCTTTAAATGTATATGTATTTGAAATTTTAAACTGACATTTGTGAGAAACCTATTGTGATAGCGTCCGTTATGCTGGCATCTGTGTATTTATGTGAAACTGAGTTTTAACTTTTAAACAAGTTGATTCTTTTGGTTGTTCTGCGATGGTAGTTGTTAAACAGACCATAGGAGAGAAGGTCGCTGATTATGAAGTTTGTTATAAAGTAAGCAAATTTGTTGCTATTTTACTAAGTAAACCCTAATTAAATCTGACTGTTTAACCTCTATAGCAACTTGGCTGCAAACAGCTTTAGAGATCAGAAATGCTCAGAGGGGTTAACTTTACATCATTTTTTGATGTTGACACCTCTGAGAGATCTAGAATTGTAAGGTTGTGAAATATCAAGGTGAAGAAAACTCAGTGGTTGCTGGTCGCCCCATAGACATTCACGGACCCATAAATGATTTAATTGTAACACAGATCATAGATCTAAAACTTTAGCAGTCATTTACTGACAATGACAATGCTATAAAATTTGATTTAATGCATTCAGCAGAAATAAAATAATAATCTTAATTGTACATTTAAGACTTAATTAGGAAGTTTACTTTGAAAAAGTGCAAAGAATCATCTTAGTTTGATTGTTGACCATGGCCACCATGTGGTCAAAGCTTCCCCAGAAAACTTGCTAAGCCTGGTGATTGGGCGCAAGGGCATTCATTCATCCAACAGCCCGTCATGTTTTTGTGTTAAAAAATGTTTAAGATTGACAGGAAATTTGAAATATCACTTGATAATTGAGTTATTGAGCAACTGAAAGATTGGGAGATTAATACTTAAACACCAACTATAAAGCCTTAAAAAATGCAACAATTTTAAAGAGATTTAAAAAAGCCTGTTGTAGGCACAAAAAAAGCCTGATGGCCCGCCATGCTGGTTTAGACCTAAGAACTTGTGTGTTAACAGCTTAATCTTTTCATTATGTTATACAGTAGAAAATTACTAACACTGAGTATTATATTCCTAGCAACTATGCAGTTACAAAACACACTTTTACAAAGCACACACTTTTGTTTTAGATCAGGTTTTATCCTGCATGGCCTCCTATACACCCCGCCCCTCTTCCTGTCAGCTCCGTACTCTACCCCCACTCTGCTTGAATCCCTCCCATGGGTTGTTATGCCCTTGTCTCAACCAGTCCGGTATCCAGGATGTGTTGACACACTGCACATTCTGATTGGCTGCCAGTGATGCAGGGGTGGGCACAGTTAAAAAGGAGGAAAAAAAGACTCCCGATTCTGGTTGTTAGATGGATGGTTGAGGTAGCACAGATTCACGCAGCACTGAGCTCCATTTTAGAGTGAGCTCATAACAGATAGAAGGTACCAAGATTGAGAGATAGGAAAAAGCTTCAGAGAGAAAAAAATGTTCAGCCAGTCTAGAGCACTAGCAGGACAGAGTGAAAGAAGAATGTGCTAGAAAAGCATCGGACTGACACTAAGAAAAAGAAAAAGAAGAGAACAGAAACCAGGAGGCACGATCATGTATCGAGGAGAAGGAGTATCCCATCCCCCAGTTTTCATCCTCACATCCTGACCAAAGGGAGATTGAGAAGAGGAGCTCAAAGGACAAGAAATCCTAAACTGGCTGCAGAGCGAAGAAAACAGAGGGGAGTTTCCTGAGCCCTAAAAGAAGAAAGAACCATTAAAGGAACAAATGGTGCTGAACACACATAAATAGCTTTGCAGATTCACACACAGATATAGATAGGCACATAGCCTCCACTGGCAGGCCGGTGCAACGCTGAGCATCGGCAAAGTGGCAGGAGAAGCAGGGGAGGTGACTGTCGGAGCCGAGCGGAGGTGGCTATCTGTTTTAGAAGACGACAAAGGTAGTCAAGGAGTGGGACAAGCTGACGCGGTGTGGTGTGGAGGCTCAGTGCTCAGAGAAAGGCGACAGGGTGTTGAGGAGGAGGAAGAGGAGGAAACCAGGGGACTGATGGCTCGTGGCAATGGCTCTGGGAGGTGGAACAGGCAGAAGATGGGACTCTTTAACACCCTTCTGCGCTGTAACCTACCTCCAGACACCCAAAAGGTGGTTGTGTTTGTCATCATGATGTTGCTTATTATCATTAATGTAGTGCTCATGTTCCTACTCGCCTTCCAGTAGACTGCACGCACACCTATCCACTTTCTCTCTCTGAAACACATGCTCAGATAGAGACACATAGACTGTTACACCTAGATGGGTGAGGAGGCGAGCAGATAAACTGAGACACAAGAAGAATCACCGTATTATGAGAACACTGCTTGGACCGATGTGGGTGTCCTGTGGTGTCCATCATGCCAGCAAAACACAGGTACAACTGGAGGAATGGAAGATCATGTAGAGTAAGAATGCATGACGTTTCTTCATATGTATTATCCAAAATAACTGGATTCTGGTAATTACCTCAGCTTGTTGGTTGGCTGCTCTGAATTTCACTGTCTCAAATCCTCAGTTATGATGATGGTGATGATGATGCAGTGTGTTTTCATCTCAGCTGAACTGTTTTTTTATTAGCTTATTGTATTTTTATATTCTATCTTACAGCTCCCTTGAAAACAGTACAAAAACTTACACCTCCATATGAGGTTGAGGTGCTGAACCAATAATCTATAAAACACACATTTTGCATGTAGTTACGGTTCAGACAAAGTTTGGTTTAAATGCAGATATTCAGTTTATGAATGAAATTAAATTCTCAAGCAATAGTTACTATTAATATTAAGTAATTTTCTCTTGCTCTGAAGCACTGTTGCACAGAAGATCACCAGGATTTTTTTTTTCCTTTCTGGTCAAAAGTCCATTTCAGATAATAGCTATTCAACAATATAGCTCCTCATTAAATGTTGTAAAAGCATACAACTTTACAACTTCACATACACTATGTGATGTAAAAAGGACAGAGAACTCACATTTAACGTGTTAAATTTTGCAGCAGAATGACCATGGTTTAGCAGCGCAGCAAGCTGCTTGCTTCTCTGAAGAATGGGCAAAAATAAAAAAAGAGAGAAATGAAGCACCTGTTGTAATTTTCTATAGGAGCTGCGGTTTTGTTCTGGCAGTGTGAAACACCGGAACTTCATAATATTACCTTGAGATGTGAATTTTACTTTCCCTCTGGATTAAAAAATTTAATAAATTTCATGCGTAGCTATTGGCTTACATCTTTTAACTTCACTACCCAAATCCAGAAGGTTGCACAAAAATAAAGTGGCAGAATATTACTAGAATTCTATGCTTAGTGAAATAATCAGCTGATCTGAGTCACATACACTATGTGATGTAAAAAGTATGCAGTAAAGTTATGGTTCCACTGATCCAGTGAGATCAATTGGTGACTTGAAAACTGCAGTGTTTATCTGAACTGTGAGTTCTCTGTCGTTATTGCTGTGTTTTAAATGTAAGCAAAGTTGTGCACTTTTATCAACAGTTGCTCAGACGTTAGTTGCTGAGGAACTGAAGGCACATTTCCTCTAGACTGCCTCTAACTGATATAGTCCCAGTCCACCATGATCAGATTAATTTCCCTTAGCAGATCCAACGCAGCTCTGCCTGGCTTTTCTCAGATTTTTGTACCTACTACAGAGGTAGTACTAGCAGAACCATGCCAAGTGCTGCAACAAGGCGATTTGATTGACAGCTGACAGCATTCGTGAATTGGCTCATGATTACCTCATGGCAAACTTTAAGCAATATTATAGTTTAGCTGTGGAACGCAGACTGTCTGCTATCAGAGAGCTGCTCAGATCAGCATTGCACCCAAATAATCAAGAAGTCCAAACCATAAAACAGACATTAATTACCTGAGAAAAGTAGAAAAATGAACAAAATACAAAAATAAGAGAAAAGTATAGGTGTCTTTGGGAATTGCTCATGTGGCTGCAAAACGAAGTAATTTGCCTTGCTGATGTGAAGTGAAGACTTTTTTTAATATAACTTTATTTTTATTTTTGTTGATGTTATTAGTGTACACTCAAGAAGAAAGATCATATACATTATAAAAGACAAAAAAATACAGAACAATAGAAACAAAAATAACACACCAGGGGGAGACTCTTATTTTAGTAACACAAAACAAATGCATAAGGGGACCATTCATATCCAAAATTAGTCCTGTCTCGTTGATATGAAGTTTGTCCATTTTTCCCATTTGTCCAGGCATTGCTGTTCCTGTGTCTATGTGTTAGGATCTCCATTTCAAATAATGAGTTCACAGTCTGTATTCACTCCTTTGTGGTAGGAGGTTCAGATTTGCGCCACTTTCTGGTTATGACCTTTTTGGCTGCCACCAACAGAATTTTTAACAAATAACAGTCATTATTAAGTACACTATTGTCCAAAAGACCAAGATATAAGGCCAGGCCAGACTTGGGTATTGAGTAACCCAATATTGTCACAATCTTATTGTGTATTTTGTTCCAGAACTGTGTTATTCTAAGGCAAAGCCAGAAAATATGTGCGTGGTTAACATTAAGTGCTCCACAATCTCTCCAACATGGCTGAACTCTAGATTTGAATTTACTAGTAATTTGGGGTGTTATAAAAAATCTAATTATATTCTTCCAGCAATGTTCTCTCCAAATTCTGGAAGAGGATGTTGTAATTTGGGTCTTCCAAATATTCTGCCACCCATCTTCGGTTAGCTGAATACCAAATTCCCTCTCCCATTTTGTTTTAATATTCAATGTGTTAGTGCCACTATTTTCTAACAGATATTTATAGTGTAAAGACACTATTCTGTGTTTTTTACCCTTATAGGTCTTCATTCTTATAGGTCTTTTAGTAGTGGCTCAATATAAATTGCAAATAAAGTTGGTAATAACCAGCAACCCTGATGTGTAGAATGCTCTAGTTTTATATTATCAGTTAAATTTCCATTAGTCTTGATTCTGGCCACAGGTGATTGGTATAAAGTCCTCACACACTGTACAGCTTTTTCATTAAAACCCAATTTTTTGAGTGCTTTATATAAGAAGTTCCAGCCTACGTTGTCAAGAGCTTTCTCTGCATCAAGACTGATTAAGATAGCTGTTGTTTTTTTATTTTGAATATGATCTATTATGTGAAGTGCCGTCCTGATGTTATCTCGTGTTTGGCGACCTTTAATAAATTCTGTCTTGTCCTCATCTATGATATCTCCAATGAATTGCTCAAATCGCTTTGCTAAAATGGAGGTATACATTTTATAGTCCATGTTTAGAATAGATATACTGTAGGTCTATAATCAGAGCATGTTTCACTCCTCCTCTTTTTTGGAATGACTGTTATAATTGCTTCTCTCTAAGGTGGCAGAAGTACTGCATGCTCCAATGTATAATTAAATTATTTTTCTACTAATGGTAGAAAATCTTCATCAAAGGATTTGTACCACTCAGATGGCAGTCCATCACTTCCTGGTGTTTTACCGTTTTTTAACCTAATTTTGTATTTTGTATGTGATTTGTAATTTTGTATTTCTATTCTTGTTATATAGGAAGTGAGAAGTTTGTTTTGGGTTTCTCCAATTGAAGGCAGGTCCAGTGACTCCAAGAAGGTTTCTATCTGTCCATCTTTAGCAGAGGGAGGTTGACTGTATAATCTCTGGTAGTATGTCCTAAACCTGTCCTCAATAGTTGCTGGGCCATGTATCATTTGATTTGTTTCATCATCATCCTTTAATTTATAAATATTTCTCTCTGACTGTTGCTTTTTCAGTTTCTTTGCCAACAGTTTTGTTCCTTTTAGATCCCACCTCATGATATTATTGTTTAATAAACTTTGATTTCTTTTCAATTTCATATGTAAGCATTTTATCAATGTTGTTTCTTAGCACTTTTATTTTTATACACAGGTTGGGATTTTGGGTTAATTTATGTTGTTTTTCTAGATCTGTTAGTTGAGCTCTTTCTTTTTCATAGGCATCCATTCTGGATTTCTTAAAGGCCGCAGTTTTTGAGATCAATTTTCCTCTTAATACTGCCTTGAATGCATCCCATAATGTGTCACCAAGTGATTTGTCACCAAGTGATTTTCGAAAAAGAGTCCCCAACAAATAGCTGAACAAGCTATTAAAACACAGATGAACAAATAGAACAGAAACTTCCAAAGGTATAGATGTGTGAAGACATGCCTCAGATTCCCTACTGGTGGGGTGAGGGCAAGAGACTTTTATTAAGAGGTGTAGTCCTAATTTTAATATATGCATTGAAGGTGAGTCCTCTCCTTCTAAACCTCTAAGCAATTTCAAATTACTTGGGTAAAAAATGATTTTGTTACCTTCTTTGAAACCTATTCAAATTAAAAGATAAAGTCAGAGAGCAAAGGTCACTCTCAAAACAGGATGTCCTCATGCCAGTTACATCTGTCATTTCTCCCAGTTCCTCCCTTTCTAAACATTTGAACAAAGACCCTAATTACAAGAAAGAGATTTATTTCTTCACCTAGATCTTGCTCGTTTTCCTGCCTGAGCGATTCATCAAAAAACAGATTCCTGTTTTAACCTAAAGTAACATGGAGGCAATTTGGAACCCAATTTTCTTATTTTAAAACGCTGATAATTTTATCTAATATTATACATATGGTTAAGTTTAAACATTAGCATACTTTAAATATATTTTCCTAACATTACATACGACTTTATTGAAGCTTTTGAATTTAACAACTTTCTTCCATCAACATTGCGTTTTTATTCTGCCAATATTTGAAGTTTTCTGCTAATACAACTTGCTTCTAGTAGTATTATGACTGTATTATTCTATTTGAAAATAAAAATGTCTTAGCCTGGCTATAAGGCATATACTTGCTTTACTGACCTCTGCTGCCATTTTTCTTTTCACTGTCAAACCTCTCCATTTCTCCTCTAAGACAGTAGATCAGTGATTCTTGAGAATAGGGACAAAATGGGTTTTAATTTTCACATTTTTTAAAATTATTTCTCATATCCTCATAAATATTTAAAATAAAAAACAACAAAATGTCAATCTGACGAAGTTGACACAGAACTGAAGGTGGTGACAAACTAGGGAGTAAAATTAAATACTTGATACATATAAAGTAATACAATTTATGTAAAATACATAAAAATGAATTAATTGCACATTTAAGTGAGATTTCAATTTCACTGAAAGAGTCACAAAAACTCTGATGGAGTTGACATCTGACGGAGGTGACAAAAAGCAAAACTATCTCAATTTATATGTTGTTATTCTGAAAGAGGCCATATTGTAGCTCATCCGGTCTATGAAATCTTTACATTATACTAAAATTAAGCTTATATTTCACAAAATTTCATCAAAGTTTTGTAAATTGTCAGTTATGGTGTTGGCACAGCATGGTTGTGACAAGCAAATTAGGAATAAAACAGAAGAAAAAATTAAAGAATAACATAAGCTAACCAGAGTTAACTAGCCCTCTTAGCAAAGGAAGAGAAAGGAAGTGGTCATGGGGTCCTCAGAAGTTCTGGTGCCCCCCAATAATGCCTGATTTGTTTACATTCTTTTCATTTCTGACAGTGTTGACAAAAACTAAGGACAAATTTCAGTGGAGTTGGAAAATATATAAAAATGATTTTTAATTCATTTTATTGATACTTTTATAATTATTTATACGACAACTTATACTTAATTGTCATAATATATAATTTTAGTATTTCTTTAATTGTTTTAAACTATTATAATGTATTGAGTTCTGCTCTGGGACAAGGGATTTTAAAGTCACCAGCAACCTACTACAATGTTTAAAATAAAAACATTTTCAGGAAACACCAGGAAAATATACATTGTTGTGCTCACATGATCCAGGTTACTTTAGTCAGATATTTGAAAAAAAAAAAAAAAAAAACTATTTTATGTGTATTTTATTCAAATTTTGTGCTTTATCCATAGGACCTGTTTTGTCCCTATGCTCAAGAATAACTGAGATATATTTCAAAACATCCACATTTGTATCCTTTGCTCTGTTTTTTTGTTGTTGTTTTTTTTCCCTCTGCCCCATTTATGACAGTGCTGTGGCTACTTCTACGGGCTTGAAGAGGCAACCTGTTTATTAGTTTGAACACTGCTGCCACCTAGTGACCGGAGGCTTGTTTATCAGTTAACACAGGGGTGTCAAACTTCAGTCCACAAGGGCCACTGTCCTGTAGTTTTTAGAAGTGCCACAGGTACAAAACACAAACAACAATGAAAAGAATGTGCATTTCTGTCATTGGTGTGAAGTCCTGCTTCTCACGCCCCCCCACCCCCTGACACTTCGCCACACCCCCCTGGGTGGGCATGCCCCATTATTTGAGAAGTACTGCATTACATCCAGGTGAGTGGATAAATGACAGAGAAAACAGTCCAATCTTCAGTAGCCAGACATTACGTACTAGAAATATTAAAACAATTTTTTTGTTTTAATATTTAGTGGACCTAAAATGCAAATGATGAAGGTGTTGAGTGGGTGATTAAGAATTTAATGAAAATATAAAAACAAAAATACATAAGAAGGATGCGCGGAAAACACTGGATGAAATGAGGAAGTGACAGAAATAGACGGGAGTAGACTAAAAGATCCAAAGAGGGTTATTTTGTAAGATAAATATAGGGGAGATTGATTGCTAAACAAACCCCTGAGCTGATGAGCTAACTGATTGCAAGAGTGAGTAGAGGGAGCAAAAGGCAGACTGAGGAGAGGGAGAAATAATGATAAAAACCTTAATAGTTTAGGAGAGAGAGTTCATAATTTTAATAAATATTTTGTAAGTGTGGAGCCTAAGTTCGCTGAAGAAATCCCAGAGCCCACAGTATATGACACACTAAATGACACATTAGTTAGAAATCCAGACTCCATATTTCACAGCGGTGGAAAAAAGAAAGATTATAGATATAGTAAATAAATGTAATAATAAAAGGTCTACTGACTGTGAAGGTACTGACATGATAATAAAGAAGGTGATTATGGAAATTATTCAGCAGCTAACATATCTAATCTGTCAATTCAAACTGGTATATTTCCACAAAAATTGAAAATTGCAAAAGTCATCCCACTATATAAATCTGTGAATAGACATCATTTTAGAAAAATACAGGCCTGTCTCATTACTTCCACAATTCTCCAAAATTTTGGAAAAAAATATTTGTTGCTAGAATGGATAGATTTATTAGTAAACACCAACTACTCACTGAGAGTCAGTATGAATTTAGGTCACAAAGATCCACAGCGATGGCAGTTCTTCAATTAACAGAAGAGGTGACCAGTGCATTAGATTAAAAAAAAAACCTGCTGGTGGGGTATTTATTGACTTTAAAAAAGCATTTGATACGATTGATCATGAAATACTCATCAAAAAACTTGAGCGCTGTGGTCTAAGAGAAGTAGTTTTGTACTGGCTGAAAAGTTATCTAAGCAACAGGCAACAATTTGTGCAACAATTTGTGATAGGCTGGTGCCTAGCTCCAGTCTTCATGTTTGAACATTGTTTGTTGTGCACCCCGTGGGCTTAGTATTGGGCCCAAAGTTGTTTCTCTTAAACATAAATGGTATATGTAAGGTTTCGAAAATACCTAATTTTGTTTTATTTGCAGATGACACTAACATTTTTTATACAGATGAAAATTTACTGCAGCTTTTGCTAGAAATTAATTTAGAGTTAGGTAACTGAAAAGTGGTTTGATATTAACAAATTACCGTATTTTCCGCACTATAAGGCGCACCTAAAAACCTTAAATTTCCTCAAAAGCCGACAGTGCGCCTTATAACCCGGTGCGCCTAATATATGAACCAATATTGAGCCACAACAGGTCTAGCAACTACGGTAAGCAGCTGCTGACTTCATTTTCCCCGTAGAAGAAGCGCGCAGTGTATGCTGGGATAATTGTCAAAAAACTGGTTTGTTAATAAAGTTTGACTGAATTATCTACCCATAGACATATACTGTATCTACCTACTCACCTAATAATCAGGTCGTCTGCAGGTCATCTAGCATCACGTTCTCCACGAACATGCTGTGCGCGATCGGAGAAGGGTGACCATCGTCTGGCCACGCCCCATTCCAGTCGCGGAAGCCTCTCCTCGCCGACCGGAATCGGACTGTTTTGTTGACATTCTTTATGTCAACAAAGTAGCTTTAGACATTTATCCGGGGTGCTTCGGCTAGAGTTACCAAGGGACCAGCACCTATACATTTAAAGCCGTGGGGGTCGGTGGAAGAGAGACAGAGGCTGCGGCGGCAGCGTGTCGGTTGGTCTGTGCTAACCAGAAAGCAGTTGGGCAGAATTTCGCAACACCAAAACCGTGAGTGAAACAATGACTAGTTCAGGCTGCTATATATGGTACTCGGGGACCAATTTTTTATTATTAGACATCCATATTTGTAGTGAACGGAACAAATCATGCCCCGTTCAATACCGGCCAGGTGGCGTCTATTCTATGCGCCTTATAATGCGGTGTGCCTTATATTGAAACAAGTTTTAAAATAGGCTATTCATTGATGGTGCGCCTTATAATGCGGTGCACCTTATAGTGCGGAAAATACGGTATCACTAAATTGAGATAAAACCAAATTTATCTTCTTCGAGAATTGTAAAGTGCATAGCGATTTACAAATAGTAATTCATAACGTGACTGTGGAGAGAGTGACTGAAATTCGGTTTTTGGGAGTATTGATTCATAAGATCTGTTTGAAACCTCATATTAAATATATTCAATCTAAAATAGCTAGACGTATTCCAGTCCTCTCTAAGGCTAGAAAATTTCTAAACTCCTCTGCCCTTCATATTTTTTACTGTTCACTTATTTTGCCATATCTAAGTTACTGTGTGGAAGTTTGGGGCAACACTTACAAAACTTCACTTCAGCCACTATGCACATTACAGAAAAGAGCCATTCGAATAGTTCACAAGGTTGATTTTTATTGTCATACCAACAATTTATTTAAAGATTCTTATTTCCTGAAACTCCCAGATTTGGTACTGTTTCAAACTGCACAGTTTGTGTATAAAGTTAGAAACAAACTATTACCAGAAAATATTCAAAAATTACTTAACTGATAGAGTGGAGGGATATGATTACAGAGAAAACCTCAACTTCAGATCTTCGAATGTTCAAACAACAATGAAAAGAATGTGAATTTCTGTCATTGGTGTGAAGATCTGTAATAAACTCACTAAAGAGCTGAAGCAAAGTCTAAGCATGAGGTATTTTAAGAAAAGACTCAAAATGGTTATTATTCAAAAGTATAAGGGTGAACATGGGTGATGAATTTGGCTGGGATTTACTGCATTGTGGATGACTTGGTCAATTGGGTGTAGGTTTGTGTATGTGTGTGTAAATATATGTGGGTGTGTAAATGGGTATATATTATTTATGTATATATGCAGATAGATTCATATATATGCGTGTAAAGAATTACTTTCATTTGGTTCAGGAAATATTACAATAGTTATTATTATCCATCCATCCATCCATTTTTCTTAATTTTCCTTACACCCTTGTCCCTTAATGGGGTCAGGAGGGTTGCTGGGACTGAGTAGGACTGTTTACCACAGGGTAAACAGTCCTACTCCAACACTACTTAAAGTAGGAGATGTAGTTCTCTTGGGGGAGGAAAATACACCCAGACAGACATGGAAAATGGGTAGAATCGTAGAGGTCTTTTCAGGCAGGGATGGCCTCATACGTTCATGCAATGTTCGTACTTCAAGTGGTGGCTTGTTACGCAGGCCGATTCAGTTATTGTATCCTTTAGAAGTATTTTAAATGAAAGGTAAATCCTATACAGATGAACAGTCGTTAATCCGGCGGGAGGATGTTGTGACTTTTTTATACTTATATGTTGTTCAATATATTTGCATGATAAGTGACTGATTTTACAATTATATGTTAAGCATAATTTACATGATGATTATTGTTAATTGAATTGAACATGACAGTATATAATTACAAAGGTGAACTGAAATATATTTAAGTGCGAGACATGATTTATTTGAATACAGGAAGTCTTTTATTTTGAAGAATGCTTAACAGGATCTGGTTCTGTTTTGTCACTATTTTGCTTTTGTTGATTGGTTGCTATTGGTTACGATCAGCTGTTGCCGTTATCAGCTGTTGCTGTTTTCGCTTCAATAAAAAACTGAATGTAAAGGTTCAGTAAAGGACATACGAGCCTCCGTCTTGTTTAAAGAAGCTTCACTCTGTATCATTCTGGTGCCGAAACCCGGGAAATAAGGACTTTTTTGATTTTTTCTGAACGAAGTGGAGCTAAGGCTCAGTTTAGCAGCCAACATGACGGAAGGACTCCGTCATGTTGGCTGAGGAAACGGTCAACCATCCGAACAGCAACGACGAAGCTGTTAACCCGACTAGAGGAAGAGGTGGGCAAAGAGAGACCGGATATTGATAAACTGTGTGAGTTCCTAGCAGTTTTATCTTCTAAGGAAGACATTTTATTGGATTTGGACAAGAACATAGAAGATGAAACGTCTATTGAAGACTTGGACACGGAGATAACGAACTCACAGGACTACACGGACCGGATTCTTATTTGGAAGGTTCGCACCAGCAGCGTTATTGGATTGCAGGAAACCGCTACAGACGCCCTGAGAGCGCGCGTGAGTGGCGTTAGCAACGGCTCAGTTTCATCACAATCCAAACAGACAGTTAAACTGCCCAAACTGACGATAACCAAATATGACGGAGAAATAAGCCAATGGCAGGAATTCTGGTCACAGTATGACTCAGCTATTCACAGAAATGATGGACTATGTAAGACTGACAAGTTCACTTACCTGAGATCCTACCTAACTGGAGCAGCTGCTCGGACTATTGCAAGACTGACAATGACAGATGTCAACTACGAGACTGCAATAGAGTTACTCCAGAATCGTTTTGGAAGGAAGGATATTGTGATAAGTGCTCATATGTCCAAATTACTGAATTTGACACCTGTGAGAAAATCCTCTGATGTCGCATCTTTGAGGCACTTATATGATGAATGTGAGATCCAGATACGCAGCTTGGAGTCTCTTGGAGTGCAAAGCGATACTTACGGCTGTCTGCTATGTCCAGTGCTGCTACAGCTTATTCCAGAAGACATAGCACTTGCTTATACTCGGCAACAAAACTCAACCAATGAATGGAAAGTCCTAGAATTTATTCAGTTTCTGCAAAATGAAGTGCAAAGCAGAGAATGGGCGCTTCTGCTGACCAGACCAGGCCACACGTTGAAGAACCCGAGCCCACAACACAAGCATGTGGGTAAACCATCCTGTGATCAACCTAGAAAGTGGAGCATCCCATCAGCGACTGCTTTGCACACAGCCAGCGTTGTGCAACAAACCTGTGTGTTTTGTGACAGTAATGACCACAAACCAGAGAACTGTCCTGGCTTCACAATAAGTGCACGCAAGGAGAAACTGAAAAGGCTTGGACGGTGTTTTGTCTGCCTGGGACTGAAACATATCGCAAAATACTGTAAAGTGAAGATTTTGTGCAGGCAGTGCAATCGAAAACACCACTTGTCAGTTTGTGAGCAATCTGAAGCTAAACCAGAAGTCGATAGTACCAGCAATAGTGGAAATGCAGAGGCTGTGTTGTCTTCGTTGACCAGCTCAGTCAAAGTGAAGACTAATACTCAGAACACAGTATTGCTCCAAACGATTAAGACATGGGCTGTAGGACCAAAGGAGAGAAAAATAACTCGCTGTCTGTTAGATGGAGGCAGCCAGCGTAGTTTCATTCACAGAGACCTTGTTCGAGCTCTTGGACTGCCAGTTGTGAGGCAAGAGACACTAAACCTCCATGTTTTTGGTTCCACAACTCCTATAGTAGTGAAACGCAACATAGTGAGAGTTCAACTTGAAAATGTGTGGAACACTGAATGGAAAATTGAAATAGATGCTGTAGAGACCCCCGAGGTGTGCACTGCTGTAATAAAGATATCAAGTGAGCACATTCAAGCAGAAATTAAGAAAAAGAGGGCTGCAGCTTGGAGACGTTCCACTAGAGGATGCTAATGAACAGGAGTTGCAGGTGTTAATTGGAGCAGATTGCTGCTGGCAGGCAGTTACTGGAAAGGTCCAAAGGGTTACAGATTCATTAGTGGCAGTTGAAACCCTCTTTGGATGGGCTATACAGGGACCAGTGACGACTTCCAGTGTTACAGACACCACATGCATTAGTTTGAACGAAGACAACCAGCTGTCTAAGCAGTTGCATGCATTCTGGGAGGTGGAGTCCCTGGGTAATGAAATTAACAGTCAGAAAGCCCAGAGGACTCAGAAATTATGCAACATTTTTAACAAACAACAACATTTGAAAATGGAAGGTTCCAAGTTGAGTTACCCTGGCAATGTGACAAAGACCAGCTTCCAGACAACTTCAGGGTAGCAAAGAAACGCTTTGAGAATCTAACGAAAAGACTGAAGACTGATGCAAATTTATTTGCCAGATACAACGATGTAATAGAGGACTATCTTCAAAATGGTATCTGTGAGGAGGTTGCAGATGGAGAACCAGAAATGAATCAACAGACTGTGAAATATTATATGCCCCATCATTCTATAGTAAGAGAAAAAAAGGCCACAACCAAACTTAGAGTGGTATTTGATGCATCCTCACATGAGTCAAACAGTCCATCCCTCAACGACTGTCTGTACAGTGTACCTAACCTGAACCCAAACCTGCTAGATGTGCTTATAAAGTTCAGATTGCACAAGATAGCATTTACTGCTGATATAACTAAGGCTTTTCTTCAAATCTCACTAGCAGAAAAGGACAGAGACGCTGTCAGATTCTTGTGGATGTATAGACCTTTGGCTAAGGACTAAAAATGAGGTGCGTGTCCTGAGGATGGCAAGAGTTGTTTTTGGAGTGACTCCCAGCCCATTCCTGCTTGCTGCCACCATCAGAAAACATCTCAAACAATTTGAAATAGAACAGCCAAGGGGAGTACAGGCTCTCAGAGACTCTATGTATGTAGATGATTTTATTTCAAGCTCACCTACTGTGCAGGATGTTCTTCACATGACAACTGCGGCAAAGGACATACTCTCTCAGGCAGGCATGGACCTCTGCAAATGGGTTACCAACTCACCTGATCTGAGAGCCATGTGGAAAGAGAATGGAGTAGAGCTTACTGGTGATACAGAGTCCAGTGGAAATGTGCTTAAGGTACTTGGACTGGTTTGGAGACCGAAACACAATGATTTTGTGTTTGATCAAAAGGGGCTAATGGACATTTTGAAAGACAGAGAAAATAAAAAAAGAAGTGTACTAAGAACATCAGCTCGTATATTTGACCCTATTGGGTTTCTTACTCTTTTTACAGTCCGAATAAAGTGCCTTTTCCAAGAGATGTGGGAAAGGGGACTGAGCTGGGATGAAACATTACCCACTGACTTGGAAGAGAAATGGGAGCAGTGGTGTGTGAAGTTACCACTGTTACACCTGGTGTCAATTCCCAGGTGGTACCACACTGAGATTAGTAAAGAGTCGCACACTGGAAAGTTGCATGTCTACTGTGATGCAAGTGAAAAGGCTTACAGTGCTGTGGCATATCTTCAAGGACAAAACAACCTAGGAGAGACTGTTACCAGTTTTGTGGCCTCCAAATCACGAAGAAAATGACATTACCTCGCTTGGAGCTGATGGGTGCACTTATTGGAGCAAGATTAGGATACAGCCTCCTTAAGCCACTGAACATGGAGAAAAACCAGCTCAACATGTGGACGGACTCTATGATCACGCTTCACTGGATCCGCAGCTCAGCACGTCGATGGAAACCATTTGTGAACAACAGAGTAGCAGAAATACAAGAACTCACAAATCCAGAACTCTGGTCCCACTGTTCTGGCAAAATGAACCCTGCTGACCTGCTTAAGTGGGGTCACCATGCTCGGAACCTTATTGAGAGCCGGCTGTGGTGGAAAGGACCCACTTCACTGTCTACAAATGAGAAGGAACTGAACATTTGTAGTGGTAGTAGATGAAGTGAATGCAGAGCTGAGGTCTGGGTATGAGACCGTTGTGCAGCTCACTGGCACTGAGCAAACTGAACCTCTGTTAAAATTAGAAAGATACAGCAAGCTTAAGACTATGCTAAGAATCACTGCATGCGTAAAGCAGTTTGTGAGTAACACAAGATCTTGTCTGAAGGTTCAGGGAGAGTTAAGTACAGAAGAACTTAGTGCAGCTGAAGTGTACTGGATTAAGTCTACACAAAAGAGTTGTTTTAGTTCTGAAATATCGCAGCTAAGGTCAAAGCAAAATGTGAAGGTAGATTCTAAAATCAAAGATTTGAAACCATTCTTAGATGAAAATGGTCTACTAAGTGTTGGGGGAAGACTGCAGAATTCAGATCTTAGTTTGGATACTACCGACAAATCACAAGTATTCTGAACTATTAGTTCAGTCATGTCACGAAAGTGTGATGCATTCTGGTGTAGGAGACACATTGACTCAAGTTAGAGAACAATATTGGATTTTGAGAGGCAGACAGCTTGTAAGAAACATTGTTTCAAAATGTTACATTTGCAAAAAACTAAAGGTTAAGGCAGCACAACAGATCACTGCTCCCTTACCTCCAGACAGAGTAACAGAATCACCTCCTTTTGAAGTTATTGGTGTAGATTTTGCTGGACCCTTATATGTTAAAACTAAGGACGGGTATGTAAAATCCTATATAGCACTGTTTACATGTGCAGTGACAAGAGCAGTACACTTAGAGTTGGTCTCAGATCAAACTACAGAGAATCTCTTATTAACCTTAAAGAGATTCATCGCAAGACGAGGTATATGTAGAGTCATTTACTCTGACAATGCTAGAACATTCAAAAGGGCTGACAAAGATTTAAAAGAGTTATGGCAAAATATACAAGGATCAACACTCACAGAGTTTTTCACTGACAAGGGAATCGCATGGAAGTTTATCGCTGAGCGAGCAGCTTGGTGGGGGGATTCTGGGAAAGGCTTGTGAGATCTGTAAAACATGCTTAAAAAAGGTACTGGGGAAAGCATCTTTGAATTTTGAAGAGCTCACAACTGTTCTTACTGAGGTTGAATCAGTGTTGAACTCTAGGCCTCTGTCCTATGTAACTAGTGATGCTTTAGAGCCGCAGCCATTTATTCCATCTCATTTCCTAGTTGGTAAACGCTTAACTTCCTTGCCACCAAAGATTATTCCTTCACCTCACCTATATCAGGTTCTCACTGTAAACCGCGAACAGCTAGGTAGAAGGTGGAAATACCAACAGAAACTTTTGATAGGCTTTTGCAAACGCTGGCGCAGAGATTATTTGATGGACTTGAAATGAGCCCACAGGGTAAACAGTCCTACTCCAACACTACTTAAAGTAGGAGATGTAGTTCTCTTGGGGGAGGAAAATACACCCAGACAGACATGGAAAATGGGTAGAATCGTAGAGGTCTTTTCAGGCAGGGATGGCCTCATACGTTCATGCAATGTTCGTACTTCAAGTGGTGGCTTGTTACGCAGGCCGATTCAGTTATTGTATCCTTTAGAAGTATTTTAAATGAAAGGTAAATCCTATACAGATGAACAGTCGTTAATCCGGCGGGAGGATGTTGTGACTTTTTTATACTTATATGTTGTTCAATATATTTGCATGATAAGTGACTGATTTACAATTATATGTTAAGCATAATTTACATGATGATTATTGTTAATTGAATTGAACATGACAGTATATAATTACAAAGGTGAACTGAAATATATTTAAGTGCGAGACATGATTTATTTGAATACAGGAAGTCTTTTATTTTGAAGAACGCTTAACAGGATCTGGTTCTGTTTTGTCACTATCTTGCTTTTGTTGATTGGTTGTTATTGGTTACAATCAGCTGTTGCCGTTATCAGCTGTCGCTGTTTTCGCTTCAATAAAAAACTGAATGGAAAGGTTCAGTAAAGGACATACGAGCCTCCGTCTTGTTTGAAGAAGCTTCACTGGTGCCTCTCCAACTAATGTTCCGGGCGAGAGGTGGGGTTCACCCTGGATAGGTCGCCAGTCTGTCGCAGGGTTATTATATTATAATTATTTAATTGTTTTGTTGGAAAGGATACTTGAAATAGGAAGACTATGCTATCATTTAATGGATGGAAAAGGGGTATGATTATATAAATTAAACTTCATCATACTCCTTTTCAGACTTAGTCACCGAATAAGTGGTATATTTCCATGTATTTGAGTATGTATAGTTGATAGTAAGGTATTGTATTTATTTATTTACACTTTGTTGATGAAATGTCTGTCTGAAATAAATGAAGCAAACGAATGAATATTAACCTAAACTGCATAAAAAATGTGTCTGAATAGCCTATGTTAATATGATTATAGTTTGACAGGTAAAATTAGTAAGAGACAGATTTTTTTTTGGTGCTGTCAGTCAAAAAAAGTCCAGCACAACCTCTGGTCCTTATTTCTTTACAAAACCTAATAAAAAGCATTTTGCATACTACACTGAAATTTGACATGTTTCTCTTTCCTGTTAAGAGATGCATCCTTCACTATTTGTTTCTCTTACTACTGGCTCCACTTAAAGATGAACAGCAGAGCTCTCTTCTGGATGGTATTAAAACTACAGTACTTAAAGAAGATCAAAGACACGTTATTAATTGATTGAAATTAGTTTTAATCTACTTAAAATTAATTGCAAGTTGATTAATTGTTTGCATGCTTAGTCAAGTACTAGGAATGCAAACAATCCCCGTCACTATGTCACAACATAGTGACAGTTTTAACAAATACATGTAATTTGTTTTCTTTATAAATGTTACATAGTGTGTCAAAAGAGATAATCTGGAGATGCCTACTCACATAATGTACCATGTTTAAGTTCAGTACTTATAATTGACCCTGCACTATAAATTCCTCATATTTATGAGAATTCTGTAATATCTGAGACAAGGAAAGTTTCCACTAACTTATAATTTCACAGATTTTTCAGCTAGCTGGTTTTAGAGTCACTGGTCAGAAGAGAGATCCTTCTGGACTGTTTTTGCTTTACGATTTTGCTTTATTGGTCTGATTGAAACAAACAGTTTTCATGTGGTTTTGTCTCATTCAATGCGTTCCTACATAATCACAGTTTTTCTATTATGAATTTGCAGCTGATCAGTGATGGCAGCGTAGTGTATGCTGAGGGCCTTTGGGACCATGTTACCATGGACATCCAGGAACTTGGCTTCAAGGCTGGTGATGCCATCGAAGTGATTGATGCCACAAACAAGGAGTGGTGGTGGGGCCGCATCATGGACAGTGAGGGCTGGTTTCCTGCTAGCTTTGTACGGGTGAGGGAATCTCTGCTGGCAGTACCATTTCATTGTGATTGCTAAAACCAACACATATGGAGTCTCAGCTTATCACCAATATATCAGTTGTTGAACAAACAACTGACATGTTTGATACAAGTAAAAACATATAAGGTAAGTTATATGTTTTGCCCATTAAGGATTTTAACTGTATTTTCTCAAGCTGCGTGTGAACCAGGATGAACCTATGGAACAGCTTTCAACCCATCTGGAGGAGTCCCAATGTGGAGATGGGGATGGAGCGGATTTAGGTTTGTTATTAGGCCCCGGGTTACCCTGCAAAGAACAGATGAGAGCCAACGTCATCAATGAGATCATGATCACAGAGCGAGACTACATCACACACCTGAAAGACATCTGTGAGGTCTGAACTAGACTAACTTTAATTACTTTTGGATTTACACAAATTTCATTTAGTTATATTTTTATATAATAACTAATTTCTACAATTATGCAAATTACATTGTTGCTTATTGATTTCAAATATTTTTTCTACATTTAAGAGAATTAATCGTGTTAAGTAATTTAAATGTGTTCTACATATGTTGTTTCTGAGCTTTTCCTTAGTTTATTTTTATAGTGCAAAGCTCTGTCATTAGAGAAAAGATAATTTAACATGCTAAAATCCGAATAAAATAAAACCCAACACTTTTTAAACTGGTACTTCCTGTGGATAGACATAACTTCCTGGGTTATAGCAATAGAGTCCAAGCCAAGTGTATGTTTCAGCAATAGAGAAAATTGGCTTTAAATTTAGAGCACTGTCATGGCAGGCAGTTTAAGGATTTCTTCCTGTTCTGAGATTATGTTTATTTTCGGAAGCAAAAAGCTCAGTCCAGTCCAGCCATCTCTGATCCTTATTATGTTTTTCCTCAGGGTTACATCAAACAGTGCCGTAAGAGGACAGACATGTTTACTGAAGAGCAGATTCGAAACATCTATGGAAACATTGAAGAGATATACAGATTCCAGAGAAGGTTCCTGAAAGGCCTGGAGAAAGAATTCAACAAGGGGCAGCCCCACCTTAGTGAGATAGGCTGCTGTTTTCTTGAACATGTAAGATAGATGTTCTAATTTACTTTTAAAGCAGGTTGAAATCTCTTTTGACTTATTCCATTAGGATATGTATTTAAGATTTGTCTTGAATCATGTCTTCATGTCTTCATGTCCAGCAAACAGATTTCCAGATTTATTCAGAGTATTGTAATAATCACCCCAACGCCTGTGTCCAACTCTCCAAGCTGATGAAAGTCAACAAGTACGTGTATTTCTTTGAGGCCTGTCGATTGCTGCAGAAGATGATTGATATTTCTTTAGACGGCTTCCTACTCACTCCAGTGCAGAAGATCTGCAAGTATCCATTACAGTTGGCTGAGCTCCTCAAATACACCAATCCTCAGCACAGGTGACTGGCTTTAATTACTGTTTACAATGAGCCAACATTCTACATCACAAACATTAACTTTCATGTGTGTCATCCAAAAAAATCTAGAAACCCTGTAGTTTAGATTGGAGTTTGCTTCTTAATGTTGTACTAAAATACACTATAGCTACACTTTATATTTACAGTAATTATTTACATGACCTGTTCCACAGTACTTCTTTTTTTTTTATTGCCGGTATGTATTTTATAATGTACTTGTTTTTATGTCAAGGTGACCTTGGGTGTCCAGAAAGGCACCTACAAATAAAATGTTATTATTATTATTATTATTATTATTATTATTATTATTATTATTATTATTATTGTTATTATTATTATATGCCTTTGGAAAAATGTCCATCGATTCATCCATCCATTTTCTTCTGCTTATCCGGGGTTGGGTCGCGGGGGCAGCAGCTTCAGAAGGGAGGCCCAGACTTCCCTCTCCCCAGCCACTTCTTCCAGCTCTTCCGGGGGAACCCCAAGGCATTCCCAGGTCAGCTGAGAGACATAGTCCCCCCAGCGTGCCCTGGGTCTTCCCCGAGGCCTCCTCCTGGTGGGACGTGCCTGGAACACCTCACCAGGGAGGCGTCCAGGAGGCATCCTTACCAGATGCCTGAGCCACCTCAACTGGCTCAGGCATCTGAATCGGTGACAAAGGGCAGCCTTGGCGGAGTCCAACAGCTGGTCCAGTGTTCCACGACCAGGACGAAAACCACACTGCTCTTCCTGAATCCGAGGTTCGACTATCCGACGGACCCTCCTCTCCAGGACCCCTGAATAGACCTTACCAGGGAGGCTTAAGAGTGTGACCCCTCTGTAATTGGAGCACATCCTCCGGTCCCCCTTTTTAAACAGGGGGACCACCACCCCGGTCTGCCAATCCAGAGGAACTGCCCCCGATGTCCATGCGATATTGCAGAGTTGCGTGAGCCAACACAATCCTACAACATCCAGAGCCTTAAGGAACTCCGGGCAGATCTCATCCACCCCCAGGGCCCTGCCACCGAGGAGCTTTTTAGCCACCGAGGAGCTTTTTAACCACCTCGGCGACCTCATCCCCAGATATTGGAGAGCCCGACCCAGAGTCCACAGGCTCAGCTTCCTCAACAGAAGGCATGTTGGTGGGATTGAGGAGGTCTTCGAAGTATTCCGCCCACCGACCCACAACGCCCCGAGTTGAGGTCAGCAGTACACCATCCCCACTGTAAACAGTGTTGGTGCTGCACTGCTTCCCCCTCCTGAGACGCCGGATGGCGGACCAGATTCGCCTCAAAACCGTACGGAAGTCTTTCTCCATGGCCTTTCCAAATTCCTCCCACGCCCGAGTTTTTGCCTCAGCGACCACCCGAGCCGCATGCCTCTTCGCTCGTCGGTACCCATCAGCTGCTTCTGGAGTATCACAGGCCAAAAAGGCCCCATAGGACTCCTTCTTCAGCTTGACAGCATCCCTCACCGAAGGTGTCCACCAACGGGTTCGAGGGTTGCTGCCGCGACAGGCACCAACGACCTTGCGGCCACAGCTCTGATAAGCCGTTTCGGCGATGGAGGCACGGAACATGGTCCACTCAGACTCAATGTCCCCCACCTCCCTCGGAACGTGTTCGAAGTTCTGGTAATTTGGAGCAAATGTCTTTGCTCCAAATTACCTGAGTACAATGGAAGAATATTTGTTTGTGTTTGAGGGAGATATTTATTGGGCTGATATTTGATATGCCTTTTGTACAGGTCTCGCCTACCAACATAGATTTTAGCTGACTTTGATTTCTCTTTGAAAACCAGAATAACTGAATAATTATATGGATACCTTCTGGGGAACTAGAAAATTGAAGTGGGTTAATACGAAATATAATCTGCAAGGTTTCTCCCCATTGCAGTGGTTTCAAATTTAAATCCTCATGGACCAATCTCCTGCAACTTTTAGACGTCTCTGTGCTTCAAAACAGCTGGTTCCAATTTTAGCTCATTTGATTTTCACACTCCCACAAATTAAACTTGCCAACTCATTTAAATTTTAAATGAACAGTTAAACTATTCACGGCTTTTAGCCCATATGGTGGACTGCCTATGCATCCCTACTACTGGCTTTAACAAGTTTTCTGGTGGAAGCCCTCTATTGTCATTATTCATTGTTTTCCTGGTGAGTCTTCAAAAATAATTACCTTTAATTAGGTACTTTTCATTGACTTCATATTTCTGTTTCCTAGTAATTTTTTTTACATTCCTCTTGGATTTTTAGGGACTACAAGGATGTGGAAGCAGCCTTAAAAGCCATGAAAAATGTCGCCAGGATGATCAATGAGAGGAAACGGCGCCTTGAGAACATTGACAAAATTGCCCAGTGGCAGAGTTCCATAGAAGACTGGGAGGTTTGAAGTGATGAATTGTTCTGAAATCTGTTGTATGATACTGTAAAGTGTACCTCTGACAGGTATGAGAAGCAATTAGCAGCCATGTAAATCTATTCTGATTCATGCAGGGTGAAGATGTTCTGGTCAGAAGCTCTGAACTTATCTTTTCTGGCGAGATAAGTAAACTATCCCAGCCACAAACTAAGAGTCAGCAGAGAATGTTTTTTCTCTTCGACCATCAGATGGTTTATTGCAAGAAGGTACTTTTGTAATTTTCTTTCTCTTAGCATATGATTAATAAATTAGAAACATCACTTTCTTGGCCTCGTGTGTATAAAATTAGTATCAAATATAATTTTCGCTCCCAGGAGCTCAACAAAAGTTATTTTTCTATGGTACCATGCCACCAGTTGCAAATGTCTTGAAAGACTTTTGCAAAATCAACTGTTCAAGTAAAAAGCAGTATCATAATAAAGTAGAAGCAACCAGGTAGTACAACAACTCATTGGATTACATTAATGGCATGTTAAATCACAAAGTAGGGTAAGCAGTTAATGAGGCTCATGTTGCACAGTGGTCACCAACCTTCTGTAGAGTCAGTAGCAACCTTCAAATTTCATGTGGCCTTAAAATTAGATCAAGAGTTCATAGACAGCTTTGTTTAATCAATTGTCATGGCTGAGCAACTACAACTCCAATTCCAATTAAGTTGAGACATTGCGGAAAAAATAAATGTGATTTGTAAATGCTTTCAACCTATATTTTATTGAAATTCACTACAAAGACAAGATATTTCATGTTCAAGTGGATAAACCTTTTTTTTCAAAATATTCACTCATTTGTGAATGCCTATATATGAGGTATAGGTACATTGGAAATCTGTGAAGGCACCATCAATGGTGAAAGGTACAATTAGGTTTGGAAAAATATATGCTTGCCATCCAACTAACATCTTTTTAATGGAGTTCTAGGTTGACAAAGTGAAGCCACATTCTGCACATGTTCCAAAATTCTGGCTTGAAAGTAAAAGAGTGTGTGATACACCATAAAGTGGGAGAATTTAATCATCAGTCGTTGATAGTCAAGAAAATCTGTTTAAATAAGCCACCACATAAATTATTAGTTCACATAAATAATTATTATCAGACAAACAAAAAACATCATTTGTTACAATTGTCTACTTCCAGTTGATACGTGTAACAAACTGTGGGGGCTCGTCCAGGATCTCTCCTCATCAAAACCATTTGGAGAAGGGTTAGGGTTAGGATTTACCCTACCTACCTAGTCACACCTAGTCACACCTAGTCACTCTTTTTATGTCTGTAACAATCAAACACTCCACATCACAACCCCATGCTCACTTTAACAGTATAGTCATGCAGTCCCAACCTGACTCTATTACCCAATCCAACAAAATAATGTGGTCGGTAGAAGGACTGAGACAGGTGTATGAAGAACTGAGCAAGAAACTCTGACAGCATGAATCTATTGTGACCCCACCAATTCCAGTTTCTCTCCACCAAGTTGAGTCAGAGTTATATAACAGGCCATAAATGACCCAGATCAACCTGTGTGTCTGAAAGACCTCTCCTACCTGCAGCGCAAAGATTTCAAAGTACACGGTGGTCAGGTTGGAGTTCAGAACTCTGACTTAAGCTACAACAACATCAGTAATCAAATCGATGAGGGAGTAAAAGAAGGTTTCACAGAGGCAGAATGGTCACAGGGATGTTGAGGATCATAAAACCAAGAGCCTTTAAAGACATGCTCTTGAACAAAGACTCAATCACTGTATCTGAGCTCAATGGCTTCCTCAAGTCCCACCTCGGTGAGAAAGCATCAACTTTCTCATGCATGTTCCAGGAATTGATGTGTGTAATCAAACCAAGAACCACCTCAACAGTTTCTGTACCACATGATTGAAAACAGAAACTTCTTTTTCAAACTTAGCACACCAGGACAGACATCACATATGACCCCAAGACCATCCAAAAAGTCTTTCTCCATACCATATACAAGGGTTTAGGAACGAAACATGCAGACCTCTGACAGAGACCGAGGGCCCTGATTGCAAACAGCCAAGTTACAGATGAGGAAATCCTCAGCCAAGTCATGAAAATCATGAGTGATGAGAATGAGCACCAACGCAGACTGGGCCAATTCCCTAGACAAAAGACGACACAAGCACACAGTACCAAAGTTCAAACAAGAGATGATTACAATGAGTCACAAGACGCAGCAGACAGTAAGAATCTCCAGACAATAGGACAGCTCAGTGCTCAAGTTGAGGCCTTGACTCAGATGATGACTTCATTGATGGATCTGCATGCAGCTAACCCACAAGCTGGCTGCATGCTGTGGGATGATCACAGCATGCAGGTCAGCCCATATGCAACCACACCCTCCCTACCAACCATCCCCAAGCAGGCGGCTACAACCTCTGTTGAGGCAACCTGCCACTCAGATAAGGGGCAGGATGGCTCGTTCCCCTGTGTGTACTGAGCAGAACTCACATGAGTGTAACCACTGCCTTACATGTGGAAAAGCAGGACACATTGGTTGTTTGACGCGAGTCAAGCCGCAGGGACTCGGTCTCTGATGAGGGACAGTCAGAATAATTTCAGTCCCGAACAGTAGATCAAGCGTCAAGTCAAATAGCAAGACACCTCCAACAAAGACAACGTCAAGAGCCTCATACACCCCTCAGCCAGAGAACAACCGCCTGTAAAGCACCCCTGTTTGGAAAGAAAAGCCTATTGAAATGCCTGATTGGTTGCTACCCAATTACAGCCCTATTTGGTTCAGGATGGCAAGTGAGTATAATCGACCAAGAATGTGCTGCCACTCACATCTCAAATTGTACAGTGAGACCCCTTTCTGAGCTATTAGAGGAGGAACTCAGTATCTATACAGTTATAGGCCATTCAGTGCCATACAGTGGATGGGTGGAGCTCACTGTCAACTTAGCAGGAAACGATGACCCCAACGATGAGCCTGTATGGTCATACAGGCTCCTTATCTTGTCAGTAAGCTGCCCTGTCCCAGCCCTTCTCGGAGCCAATGAACAGGAAGAGATCATTAAAAGGAAGGAGTCCTCAGGTGAGGCGGTTTTAGTGGAGAAGCAGGTGGAGGACATTGTGAGTTTCATCCAGGTGTTGCCCAGGGCATATGATGATCCAGTCCCAATAAGAGTGGGTAGAGACCACACTATTATTTCCCCTGGCAGAACAGCTCATGTGTGGTGCAGGGTACCCCTGAATTTTAACATCTCTGACCCTTTTGTCATACATGAGCCTGCAGAGGGGAGCACTGCTTTAGGACACTTGGGTGTGGGGGAGAGCTTCTTAAAAGCCAATGAGGCCAGGCGACCATATGTTAAAGTGCCCATCTCCAATCACTCAAAACATGAGGTCAACCTATGCAAAAGAACTTCTCTGGGAACCATCCAAAATTTCATAAAGGTTCTCGAGACCAACACTCCAGGGTCCCACTAAAAAGAAATGGCTGCAGTTAAGGTCAATGAAGTTACATCCTCCAGCAGCTCTCCAACTGACTCCTGACTCCCTCCTGTCAAGATCAGTCACCTAAGCCTCGAACAACAACAGGTGGTAAAGGAAAGGAAGTGCTCTGTGAGGAGTGTGGCACCTTCTCCCATGACGGTGATGACATTGAATACATCCCTTCTCTGTAGTTGGAAATTAGGACTAAGGATTGTATCCCAGTCCAAAGAGCAGGGCCGTGCAGAGACCACTAAAGGGGCAGGTGCTCAACAAAAAAAAAGGGCACATCTAACCGCATTCTAGGACAGAATATTAACAAAGCCACTGAACTTTCAGAGCTTAATAAACAATAATAAATTACAAAAATGAGACATATACAGTCAAAGATAACAAACATCTCTATGTAGAGCATACAACTATGCATATGTAAGATATTTTATTAGTAATTTATTTCTGCAGGTCTAACTTTGTTATAGGAAAGTATTGCAATATTCAAACCCACAATTTAGCAAGATACATAAATCAGAGCTAGACCACCAGACATATTTTGTTTTTACAGAATTACACTATTAAAAATATAAATAAGGGCACAATACAACCTTTTAGTGGACTGTAATCTTTAGAAAAGAGCTTCCTGTTTGCTGCACTTGCAGTGGAGATGAAGATGGTCCATTCAGGAATGCAGAGCTGCATCAAACTTTAAGGTGGAACTGCAGAAAAAAGAAAAACAAAAGCAGAAATTTAATTGTTAGTGCATGTCACCATGAGAAGAGCGTACTGAGTTTGGTTTAAAAAAACTTTAAAAAAAATTTAAATCACACATTTTTGACTCATTAAGTTAACTTTCTTTTTTGCAAAACAAACTTGTTTGCGCTTATCAGAAACTGTTTCTTGCGATTCTAAGTTTGTTTATGACTCCAAATTTTGCTTGTGATTTTCACATGATGTCATGGGCAGGGCCTAAAATCACAATAGATTTCTGATGTGTGCAAATAAAAGTTTATGTTTGGTAAAAATGAGTTATTTAATTTTAAAAAGTCTTTTAAACAATTTTTTTAAAGGAATCATTACAATTGCAAAGGTTTTAGTTACAATTTTATTTTACTTAACTGAGGTTAATTTTTTTTTTCCATTGAATAATTGGAAAGCAAATTTAACTTCATACTCTGCGAACCAGAACCTAAACTAAAAGTCTGGTTTGAGTTTTTTTCCCCTTCATTAATGACACTTTAATTAGATTCATTATATCTATCATGGTAATTCACAGTGAGTTATTTTTAATTCTAAATGAATATCCTTGTTGGACTTTTATTTAAGTGCTGTTCTCTTTCAAGATACATTTCCCTAACGCTAAAATAAATGCAATGTGCATTATGCAGCAAAGGAAATTAGAAGATCAGACATATCCATTATGGAGATGATCTGCCCTTATTGCATAAGTAATATGCAGGTTCCAGGTACGCCACCTACGAGCACGCCCACCCCGCACAGGTGACTGGCATCAGCTGTTAGTTCCCGGAGTCCACAGTGAATAAAAAAAAAACAAAGCATGCATCGAAAACACTCAAAAAAAAATTTTTAAATTCCACTGTGTGACAAACATTACATATCTTGTCTTTTCAGTTTATGCAATTGAATATAGGTTGTAAAGTATTTGTAAATCACCATATTCTGTTTTATTTATATTTTATTTATGTGTGAGTGACCATCTGCCACAACCGACTGGGAGTTTGAGAATACAAAGGATACACACTGATCCAGGTGTACTTTCTATATTCAGCAAACAGCCAAGAGCTAATAACAGCAACTTCTTTAGTGGTTTATTTAGGAGACAAGTATAGCTAAACAGATAGGCTCTGAGGCAGTTTTCAAGTCAATCGGGTGGTAGACAGCAGTTATCTACCACCCTATTCACAGCAATATGTCATTTAATTACTTTGTCTGCTATGGAGACAGGGTTAAATACTGAAAGTCAGGCAAAGTATATAAAAAGAGAACAAGAAGTTACAGTGGCTCAGCCAATTCCCCCCCTCCTGGAAGGTGTGGCAGCTAAACAGAAGGTCAAACTAGGGGTGTTGCTTTGATGAAACTAAAAAACATTCAGCTCTGGAAAAAATTAAGAATCCTCTGCACTGAACCCCATTGAAAACCTCATGGTTATTCCACCAAATATTAATTTCTGAACTCTTAAAACATTTGTATTATTGTTTCTAAATTAATATAAACTGTTTTCTTTGCATTATTTGAGGTCTCAAAGGACTGCATCTTTTGTTTGTGGAAAACATGGATGTTATTTTGACCATCTCTTATTTTCTGCAAATATTAACTTTTTGCTTTTTAATTTTGGAGACATATCAGTAGTTCATAGAATAAAAGTACACTGTTCATTTTACTCAAACATGTATCTATGAAAAGTAATATCAGAAAAACTGATAATTTTAAGTTGTATCTTAATTTTTTCCAGAGCTATATAACATTCTCATTTCTAACAATTGGTTGCTAAACATTTTGTCATTTTAGGATCTTCTTCGCAGGGACATACTGTACTACAAGGGGCGCATGAATATGGATTTAATGGAGGTGACAGATTTGGAAGATGGCAAGGAAAAAGATTTTAATATTACCGTAAAGAATGCACTAAAGCTTTGGGCAAGGAATGGCAATGAAGTCCACCTCCTCTGCACCAAAAAACCAGAACAGAAACAACGTTGGCTTCGAGCTTTTGCTGATGAGAGGAAGCAGGTCCATAATGATCGTGAAACAGGTTTGATAGTTTATGTCAATGCTTGTCTAAGAAATTGTCTAAGAATTTTGAAATTGGAGGTCCATGTATAAAATAAAAAGTAATGTGGAATTGTGAAGTTGAAGGAAAATAGAAAAAACACAGCTCTGTCAGATGTTCAAACCTTGGAATATTGCTGTAGAACTTAACCCTGCTTTAAACTTTCACAGAATGTTCTCCCTGAAAACTCTGCTGAGTTTCTTGATGCTGGATGTTCTTTAACAAACTTCTGAGAAACAGAACAGGTGCATTTCTACTGAGACAAAGTTATTTTAAACCAGGCATTGTTTTCCTTGTACTTCACTATTCTCAATATTGTCACCATCCATCCATCCATCCATTTTCTTGACACCCTTGTCCCTTGGTGGGGTCGGGAGGGTTGCTGGTGCCTATCTCCAGTTAACGTTCCGGGCGAGAGGCGGGGTTCACTCTGGACAGGTCGCCAGTCTGTCGCAGGGCAACACAGAGACACACAGGACAAACAACCATGCACACCTAGGGACAATTTGGAGAGACCAATTAACCTAACAGTCATGTTTTTGGACTGTGGGAGGAAACCGGAGTACCCGGAGAAAACCCACGCATACACAGGGAGAACATGCAAACTCCATGCAGAAAGGCCGGGGCCGGGAATCGAACCCAGAGCCTTCTTGCTGCAAGGCAACAGCTCTACCAACTGTGCCACTGTGCAGCATATTGTCACTATTGAGTTAAATGCATTTATTATAGAATTAGTAGACACTTTTATACTTGTTTTAAGTGTCTGATGTAAAAAATGATGACCAGTTGTCAGGGGACTGCTATGTTGCAATTTTGTCAGATTGATCTAATTTGATTTAAAATAACACAATAAAGCAATGCGTGAAACTATTTTTAAAGGATAATTAGAATGTAGATGGCTGTGAGAAATATGTTCTTCAGCATGGGCATTTTTTTTTCTTACAGCAACTTTTTTTTTTCTGTAAAGGCTTCTCTCTTACTGAAATCCAGAAGAAACAAGCTATGCTGAATGCCTTCAAAAGCCACCCAGTTGGGAAATCTAAAGGTATGCATTTAGGAGTTTTAACACACTACTAATTTTCATTTGATTTCACTGGTTAGGTGCCCCACAGAAGGTATGAATATTCGAACTACAACTGGATAGATTGTGTTAGTAGTTACTCAGTGCTACCTGTTACGTAGCACTGAGTAAAAAGCCAAGAGTGAAGAGAAAAAGCTTTGCTACTCTGACACATTCTAACATGTGGAGTGTTCATATAAGTAAAGGAACAAGAGTACATGGAGCATTATTAAAACTTGGGGTGCTAACTTATATTTCCATTCCCCTTTTGTGAGTCAAACAGTTATGATCAGACCAGTCCTCTTTCCAATATGTAACACAGGTGTAGCAGGTATAAGTCACTCCTCATTTTTCATGTACAATTCAGTCGTCATGGTGTGTACATATGGAGCTAAAACTGTCTCATAATTCACAAATGCACAGACTAAGATTCACAAATGCAAAAGATTCACAAATGCACAGGACAAGATCCACAATTCCACAGGATGAGATTCACACTTACAGCTCCCTCTGGCCTGTGAGTTGTGCTGTGTGAATTTTGAGACTCGTCTCAAAATCCACAGTCTTTTTTTTAAATAAATGCTCTATCTGATTGGGTGATTGGCAACCAATCAGATAGCTTCCTTGTTTCAGCCAATCATATGAATGGAGCTCCATGGTAACTTATTTTTCAGCCAATCACATTAACCCATTCCAACAATGCTGTAGCTTTGATGAAGCACCAACAGTTTAGACCTCAGCCTGGCTTCTGGCAGCGACAGGGGAGCAGTAAGTAAAATCTCCAAGTTATCGTTATTAATGTCAGTCGATTTAATTGTGCAACTATCATCACAGCTAGTGATCTTCAGCACACCTAACTCCTATATTAGCGCATCATCAGAGCTCTTGTGAGTAAGCTATGCTACCAAACTATGCGAGCACTGCAAATAGTATCAGACATCTTTCTACATAGCTGAATTTATAGATAATAGGCTTTGTATATTATGAATTCTTATAAAGCCCTGGTCCTTAAATGATAAATTATCATAGCAGTGTAATAATTCACTTAAGTCACACTTAGGGTAGTTTGTGGATGGACCGAAATGTAGACAAGAGCTGGGAGCATGGATTATGTTGAATGTTTTAGGAATAAAACTAATAGCTTATAATAGTCACTGGGAATGCATGGAGCCAGAGCCAAACAAAAACAGGAACAAGGAACAAAAAGCAAACATGGACAAAGCAGGATTAGACGAGTTTTTACTGGAGGAACCAGCAAGTAGTGTGAAGGGTTTAAATAATGCGAGTGTCCTAGAACAAAAGACCTGGGGTGATTAGCAAGACGATTGCAGACATGAGGGGAGAGAGTAGAAGACAGAAAGATAAAGAGAAAGTGGCACAGGAGTGAGGAGAGATCACCAAGGGGACTAAGAAATGAATGTAACAGTAAAACAAAACTTTTTTTGTTTTAACTAGAATACTTTAGTTATTCTAGTTAAAGTAGAATAACTAAGGAAAACTAGACACAGTAAGAAAGGACTGAACAGAAAAACAGAACAAGACAGATCTAGCCAAAATAAAAATAAAAAATAATAATAATAATAATAATAATAATAATAATAATAATAATGAACACAATATTAATGGAATTATAATTAAGTAATAAAAACACCAAAACAACCCAAGAGCCTAACATCCAGTTGTCGATCTTCAAATGAGGGAGTCTGCTTTCTCTAAATCATTGCAGATTGGATAACACTTAAATTGTTTTTATCTAAGGTTATTTGAGAAGGTGAAATTCACTGTTTATATATATATATATATATATATATATATATATATATATATATATATATTCACTATATATATATATAGTGAAATATATATATATATATATATATATAAATAATATATATATAATATATATATATATATAAATATACATATAAACAGTGATATATTATTTTACACTATATATAGTATATATATATATATATATATATAGTGTTATAGTTGAAATGTACTGTCAGTATCAGTAGCATTTTTGTCCCAGATAAAAGCCACACATTATGTGTTGATTTCCTTATCAGCAGTGACCAGGCCATACTGCGACTTCCTCCTGCGTCAGAAACATCCATCCTTACCCACTGCTCTCCCCCAGCAGCAGGTCTTCATGTTGGCCGAGCCCAAGCGCAAAACCACCTTCTGGCATAACATTGGGAGACTGACACCTTTCAAGAAATAAAAATTAAACCAGAAAGGAGAAGCAAAGTTGTGAGAAAGAGAAGAGCTTGTGCCTCCATAGAGCCTTTTTAATCATTCAGCTTTTCTTTCCAATGTATAACCTTTCCTGGAGGGATTTGTGGACATGTATAGATAAAGTGGACTATAATAAAGGTCAGACCATCTTTTGAAAGCACTTTATTGGTTGGATAACAATCAGACATGACAAGGTCTCCTCGTTACCCTTGAGTAAAACAGTGACATTAAATTCTTGCCTAATGTACTTATGCTCCTTAAGACAAAAACTCACTGCTATTAATTCTATTGTACTGCTGCAACTTAATGTGGGTCTCCTTGCTAAACTGCCTCTGTGAAAATGTTGCTTGGCAACAAAAATTTCAGACTTTTCATTGTGTGGTAGAATTTCATATTCATGCTTATTCTGTCTGCTTTAAAAAAATGAGGGAAATTAGTTGGAGAATAAAATTCCTTGTGTTTTCTCTTTGCTAATGTATAGGGTCTTTTTTTACATGCTTTAATTATTCTGTGGACTGTGTGTGTTGTTTTGTATTTTAATTTTCTCTCCTGATGTGCTAATCTTTCTTGGGAAAGATTAGAATACTTCAGTCTAAGGTCAAATGGCCAGCATAACCAAAGCCATCAGCAACACATTCCAGCAGTTTGATCCTTGACCTCTCCACATCACTGAAAGTAAACCATCTATTCTACTTCCTATTTTTACTTCACTTTATATTTTACACAATGTGATCTGACATGCATAAATATAACCAAACAATACAAGCTCAATAATAAAATCCTTATTATACTTCGGGGTGTGGTGCAAGGTGGCAATAATAGTGGGAGTTGGTCCAAAGAGCTGACATACAATTGCTTCAAATGAATGACAGGAACAGTTACAGGTGCCACCTTCCACTTCTCAAGGGTAGGTCATCATGAGACATCAGCAACTGTTAGATTAAGGACAGAAAATTTACCGTTCGGTCAGAAATTATGTCCTGCACAAGATACCCTGAGCGAGTGAATGTTGAAGAGACCAAAGTTGATGGTTTTATTGTGATTGACAACCAAGTTAGCTGACTGAGCCAGGAGGACAAACACACTGTGCTCAGCGCAGTGTTCCTCAGTAGACAACGAATAGTAGAGCAGGTATATTTAATGGAGTTAGGTCTGTCACAGCAAAAGATCCGGCGAGAGCCTCGATGGGTGTATTTTGGATGGTGCAGGTGTAAAAGCTCAGCTTATGGTAGTAACCCATGCATATGTAAGCAGATCTTAAAAAGCTCCGTGGCAGAGTATTGGAGTAGTGTTGTCATGGCGATGAACCAAAAACGGCACAATCAGGTTAGTATAAGCCACAAATAGCAGCTCCAAATAGTTGGTGTGAAATTCAATTTGATATTTTATTTAATCACAATTGCAATCGACAGGCCCAAAGCGATTTTATCACAGTGAAATAAGTGAAAAAGAGAGAATTTTAGGATTCTCAACTTCGTATTCTATGTTCTACCTTATTTACTGTCTAAACCAGTGTCTCTCAATTTCTGTCCTCAGGCCCCCCTGTCCTGCGTGTTTTAGTGTTTTTTCCCTTCTGCCACACACCTGAATTTAATACTTTGGTATTAACAGGCTTCTGCAGTACTTGATGGTCATGCAATCATTTAAATCAGCTGTTCTGGAATAGAGGCACATCTAAAACATGCAGAGCAGGGGGGTGATGAGGACAGGAATTGAGAAGCACTGGTCTAAACACATCAGAATGATGAAGATGAACAGTTTTAATCGTTTGAAACTAGAATCCAGAGCTGTTAAACTTCAGGTTCTCAATTTTTTAATCTTTTGCTGAGATAAAGCCATTTGGCCCTTTCAGTTGCAACTCAAATGAAGCACAACATTTAGACTTGGTTCTAGTTGCAAACCATTAGGACAGGCACATGCAGACGGGGGAAAGGGGGGTCTTGAGCCCATTCCCCTTTTATCCTTTCCGGCCTAGTGCCCTTTTTGAGTTTATCAAGTCTTATTTTTTTTTTTTAAGTTGTGTGTCAGGAAGCCTGTTTGTGCCCCTCAACAATAATATTTAGCTAAATATAATAATATTGCAAAATAAATTAGTCTGGCTGCCCTCAGCCTAATGATGACCCGGTCTAATAATGGGGATTTTCAGTTTCTTTGCCTCCATTTTGTTCAGACAACGGGCCCAAAGTGAGGAGGAGGGGGACGAATCTGCGTCCTCTAACTATCAAAGAATGGGCAAGAACTTATTTGGATAACATACAGTTTGTAAATAAAAAATATAGGTCTGATGTTGAAGTTAGAAAAAACTTTTATATTTATTTTTTGTAATTGTCCTCGCAATAAGAAATATGAAAAATTTTCAAAGACCATCTGCGCAAAACAAAGGCCGTACTGCTCCAGCCCCGAAATAGAAGCCCCATAGGTGAGTATGTGCCTAGCTTGGTAATCCAAAGCAAGGCTGCCTTTGTTCTCTGCCCTGGTCCAGTTCAGATTGTGTTCCAAGACCATTAACCTCGCCGAGCCCCAGCCGTGCTGGATGCGAGCTCAGCAAAGCATAGGCCTTCCTCACCCTCCTCCGGACACATCTTACTCGTGCAAAACCATACGGCAGCATTGTATTTGCCTTATGACCCACAAATCTGATTCTGCAAACTGGGCAACTAATTAAATAAACACAGTTTTGTAGCAGGTATGACCCTCCTATCGGTTAGCCTTCACTAAGAGACTGGAATCCTACAAAAAATTTTCTCAAACCTTGGGCCAGATTGACGTTAGCAGGTGAGTAGTTGCTGATAAAAGGAAGTGTCATGGTTCCATCTGGCTGCTTGGATTCAGAAAAGGAACTCAAACACCTCCTTAAGAAGAACCTCTGATAACCCCTACTTGGCAAAGTAGCGAACAGAACCCCAACTGCTTCATAAAAATCTAATTTTTATGAAGCCATGCTGTGTGTCCAGTATAAAAATTAGAGTTAAATTGAGACTGCAGTGAGTATTTCTGCATGATCGTGTGTGAAGTCTCAAACAGAATTATTGAGGAACCCCTATCAACCTTTTATTCTCAAAAGATGAATAAGGAATTGAAATTAGATTGATTTAAAGTTAATTTCATGAATATTTTTTTTCTTCCACATGACTCTTCGCAACCAGGACTTTCAAGGGGTCCATTGTGTGTGACTACCATGGAATATTCACTATTGCTGCGGAGGGGCTTGCGGGGTCTCTGAAGGCCGGACAAGATGCATACATTTACTTTCTCAAATTTGGTGACTAAGGACTTCTGCATAAACTCTCAAGTCCACCTGTGTAACAGTCATCTGCAGCTCACCATCTTTTCCTGACTGATAAACCTTTCTGCCCAAAACTTCAACACCAAATATCTGTGAAGTTCCCAGACCTGGCAGACCATTTCTCCTGATAAAAACAACAAGATATACCAAGCTGGGAGAAGAGATCTACATGGACCATGGGGTGAGGCAGCACTCGTTTAGGGTTGAAAGGCCAGGGGATGTTCTTAGCTAGATGGATGAGGTTTGCTCACCTCCCCCTCAAGAGAAATAGTTTATTCTTATGTTGATTATTCCATAATTTCAGTTAAAATTTTAATTTCCTTGACTGTGGTGTTATAGTAAAAGGTTCATTGTTTGAAGTTTTAATTTTGTAATTGCTCTTTTGTGTGTACTCCAAAGTTCAGTATGACTTTAAATTGTGTTGTTGCAATTAAAGTTTTTGTTTTGTCTTGTGCTGCTGATACCTCCCCCCCCACCCCCCCCCCCCATCTTTTCCTTCTGGTCCTGGATACAAGACGGTTGGCCAACCATGGTACAGAATGTATTCCCATTGCATCTGTTTTAAACTTTGGCTTTGAGCATGTGTAAAATGTTTGGTCAAAAGGCCAAGGCAGCTGACCTTTCTTGCAGTGGAGGACATTTTGTGTGAGTTCAACCCAAAAAAATAATTCTTTGGGCTGCTTTCTGTTCCTTTTATAGTCCACTAGATTGAGGCATTGCCATTTCAGGTGAAATCTGGATCGCTGTGACAGCTATTTTCAACTTTAGCATTGCTTCCTGTTGCATAAAGATGGCCCAAACTGAGGTTTGTGGATTATAGCTGAGAAAATGGAACATATTAAGAAGTCAGATTCCTTTTGCAATATATTGTAAATGACATGTTGTTTCTTTACCCACATACAGAACACCACCAGGAGAACAGATAATCAGATAATTAAAGTTTATTTCAACAATGATGAGAATGTGAGAATCTGAGTCTGGTCCTTGGGAGGGGCTTCTGGGGTCGTCTGTTTTCTGAAGAGTAGTGAGAGGAAAATGGTGAGTTCGAGGTTGTTGGAAAAATGGAATCTTTGAAACAATCAGAATGATCTTACTTGTTTTAGAAGGAGACTTTAGCCAAAGAGGAGATACTTTGTTGGAGATCAGGAGGCCACATGCGGTGGAGGGCGGACAGGTAAGTACAGGTGAGGAGGAGCAACCCGACTGGTGTCAAGGTGTTGGCAGTCAACTCCTCATATACTCCAGGATGATTAGCTGATAGATCACTGGCTGAGGCGGCAGACACGCTATCCATAGGTGCAGCCTCCAGTCGCCCTCTAGTGGCTGAAAAAGGGAAGCAGCAGGTAGACAGAGACTCCCCCCACCAAGAAACAAAAATCCCTGGTTCCCAACATGCTGGAGTAGTTATTTTATTTAAAAAGTTTAATAGGAAAGAATCCAAGACTGTTTAATTTTTATCCAACCAAACTAGAAAATTTTCCAAATCTGTTTCTGTTCAACCTACAAAAGCAAGAAACATAAAAAATAAATGCAAATTATTTCAGAAAAACATGTCAAAAACATGTGATATTTTATTGGAACATCTTTTTTCATAACTTTAACTGGAAAAGGATTTGGACTTTACCAAATTTATATAAATATTAATAAAGTGAAAGTCTCTTAAACTTATTCACAGAATTTACCCATCCAAAGTTTTTCTACAACATTTTAGCAATAACATGGATATTATTTGCTCTTTTGTGAAGGAAACACAGAAGATGTTTGATTTATTTTGGCCTTTTCTTTGTTCAATTTTGGAAAAGTATTTTCATTGTGATTTCCGCTTCTATTGAACCGTATGTCTCCATTTGTTTTGAACATGTATTGTTTTGCGTCATTACATATCCAACAGCTAAAAACCATTTATATATTATTAATTTTATTATATATTTAGCTAAATGGCACATGCATAAATGATGTTACACTAATAAAAAAAACACTTCTTTCCATTTTTGGTAATGAGGTCAAATTCCACCAATACTAAAGCTATTAAAATTTGCACTT
The DNA here is from genome assembly GCA_033032245.1 of Poecilia picta. Taxonomy (NCBI): domain Eukaryota; kingdom Metazoa; phylum Chordata; class Actinopteri; order Cyprinodontiformes; family Poeciliidae; genus Poecilia; species Poecilia picta. Next base: position 2,661,841 of record CM065372.1, read on the forward strand.
TATGTTCTCTTTAATCTATTTATGTAATACTAGGCTGATGTACTGCCTCATTGTTTGTTGCCCCCTGGTGATCATTATGTCACTCTATGCTGTTTTTGTAATATTATTTATTTTGTATCTCAATCAATATTACAAACAAACGGAAAAAGACAGATGCATCCTGGAAGGCGTGGCATGTTCTTGCTGGAGGAGAGAGGGTGGAGGGGTTAGTGAAAGAGTTTTAAGGCACTCCCCCTGCTGGGAGCCCCATGCATAGCATCATAAAACAACATGGAACGATACACTTTGAAAATATATACAAATACATGAAAACAGAAATGAAAAGTACTTCTACAAACAGATGGGCTGTGATTGGTATTACAGTGTATTACAATAACATGGTTGAATACATTGATATCTTATTTACTTAATATCATGCATAGTGTTGTAATATAATAAAATTTGTAATTTGTTATAAAATAAATGTGTTTTTTGAATTATTAATATTTGTCGGTCTCTTTCATTTTATTAGGCTTTGATCTGGGTTGGGCTTTGGAGAGTTTAATTTTCAATGATAGTCCTATGCTGCCATCTAGTGGAGGGTTAGGGCTATAGGATGAAACCCATTTGCACATTAGAGCAAACAAAATAAATTGTAGGGGGGACAATTTTGGCACAGAAAATATGTGGAAGGGCCATTGCATACCCTCCAAGTTTGGTCGGGGTGAGCCACCAGAAGATGGAGAAGAAAGACTTCACGGAGACGTGGCTCACCCTCGCCACCATCAAAGACGCCATATGGACCTCCAGAAACCTGCTGGTAAGCAGGCGCAGGCAGATGCGCCTGCTGATTTTATGAAGATTTCTGTATGAAATGTTTTATGCTATGTCAAAAATTGCCCAAAGTGTCAATAAATTTTTTCGAAAGAAAAAAAAATGTACCCTTTTGGATCACATAATAGTGTTCATTCTAGAGATCTTGCCATGTATGATGGCACTAGAATGAATGAATCCCAACAGGTGCCTGGAAACCTGGAAGGCAGCAGCTTGCTGTGGCTGCTTCAGGTTCTCCTTCCTTGGGAGGATGGCTGGGAGGCAACACTTTGCTGTGGCTGTTTTTTGTTAATTTGCACTGTGGCATGGGGAGCCATAACAACATGGTGGAGATCTGCTGGTGCACAGTTCATTTTGGCCATCTTGGCAAAGGTCAGTCAGTGCCCCACCAACCAGACAGTCAGCACTCAACCCAGACCTGACCAAACGAGAATCAATGCTTCTTGCTTCTTGGGCATGCTAGTTCCACCTTGCTGTGTTAATGGATAGCGTGTTTTTGAAACGAAGGGCGCGGTATGTATCAGCCTTCCCAGGTTCCGCCTATAGGAACAGCACATGGGAAAGGTGACTCTAGGACTCTGGAGTCTTAAATGCGGTCCAGTCTTCTATGAGGAATAGCCTCTCTCACACACAACATGCACACCAACTGGTATTCTGTCTTCAATCTTACAGCTCCACCATTTCTAACTGCAAATAGAAAGAATGTTAATTTCAGGAAATCTTCAGCTTAAAGGTCTGCTAAACAGCCTTAACCTCCTAAGGCCTGAGCTCTTGTATTATTAAATCCTTGGATTTTTGCAATCATTAGGTCCCAATCAGCCCAAACATAAAATTTGTTTTACATAATGTAGTTGAGAACAATTATGTCCACACTCAATATAGATTTCAGACAACATTCTCACAATTGATTGATGAAATCCAAGGCCTCTTTAGTTTCTCTTCAAATGTGCATTATTTCTGAATTCAGAAACAAAATGATACACAGTTGTTGACTGTTTCAGCAATGTGGCCCATTCAAAGTACTACTAATGGGTATGGGAAGACACAAGTCCCTAAAAAGTAAAATCCCTCAAAGTAAATTACATTGCTGCTGTTCTAAACAGTTAATTTAAATTTCTGAATATGACACTTGAAACATTTAATTCAGTCTTAATCTACTTCCAACTATTTTCCCCCTATGGGATCATGCTTAAACTTATCTGTAAACAGATCTGTATGTAAGCAGAGCATCTTGCAAATAAAACTGCACTCAATTTGTTCTGATGTGCTTTTTGTTGGGATTTTAGTTGTTTGTGATAGGTTTATTTCTCTAGTGAGTCTCCATCTTGTCCTGTCCTCCCCTTAATAGTTCCCAGGTGTGTCTCATTCCCTGATTATCCTCTAAGTTGTAGTTCCAGTCAGTCTATTTATCATATGTTCCTTGTTAGCCAGTGCTACCAGTTTGAGAGCTTTACTATCTGCTCAACTGTTGAGCTCATGTCAACATGTCTGTTTTATGAGTTTGAAAATATTCTATGAAAAGTGTGCTAATTTTTATAATCAAAATCTGCTGATTGATGCACTGGGTAATTTAGCGGTCAGGAGGTCTTTGTGGTTCAGGAACCAGTTTGAGACAATTTGAAATTAAAAACATGGATAGCTGATATTATTTTCTTGAGTAAAATTGTTTTTATGAAAATGAACACATCTATTGTTCCTGCCTTGGGAAAATGCAGGAAGATTAGACCGCAATGAATTCATCCTTGCCCTTTGGTAACACCTGCATGGTCTCGGGTGTGCAATCAGCAACACGTCATTACAGGCTGTTTCAGACTACCTTTAAACTAAAATTAGCGATGAAATTTATTTTTTACCAGAATATAGTTTAGGTCAGATACTTCCATACAAATTTTGGGGTCTGTCATCAGCGAATTTGGCTGTAACCTGAACCTGTAATGTGTTATACTCTACCACTAACGTATGATGGTAAAATTGCCTCATGCTGATTTCCACAAAACATGGATGTAATGTCATAGGAGGATAAGTTCCACCTCAATTTGTACTTGATCCCTTTAATTTAAATTGATAAAATGTTTGCTCATGGCTTTAAGACATGTGTAAGTAGAGGTTCAGTGAACGTTTTGAGGGTAATGTAAATCTTAACACAAGTCTATGAAATTTCACATGATCAGTGCACCAATTTAAACATGTCAATACAAAAATAGTATTGTCTGAAAATTGTCTGAAAATTTTTAAGGAATAGTCCCACCGGGGAGAACCTAGCTTAGGGCTTTCAGTGCTTAGGGCGATGCATCCGGATGTCTAGAAATTTCTATTCAAAATCCTGCGCCATGGCTGAAACTGCACCTTAGGGTCTGGGAGAGCAAACATGGACATATTGCGGCATTTGAATGTGGGAATAGGGTCGCAGTTTGCGCCATTCAAGCGGAGGCATGGTAACATGCAAGATCCACCCGGTGGAGCTCTTGTATTGGTTTTTGAAAAGCCGGATTTCAGTCAAGGGCCTCTGGAAAGTTGGGGGTTTTGCCATTTAGGGGTAATTTTGGCCATAAGGTATCAGCGTGTCTCCCAGGGTCCCTTTTAGTGGGGATTTGGGGTTGTGGGGGAGGGTCCTTTGAGCCATGAGGGAGTGCGTTTCCCATATGGAATCCTTTGTTTATTTTGAAAGGGTGTCTTTGGGGGTTGACTCAGGTGAGTCGGCGGTGTATTGAGGCCTGCCATAAGGGATCTGGCAGCAATGCTGCCTGATGTCTGCACGTGTCAAAAGGTCACATGTAAACCTTTGGTTTTTGAGTTGTGGGTGTCAACTCAGGTGAGTCAACGGTGTAGTGCCATAAGGGATCTGGCGGCACTGCTGCCTGATGTCTGAGGGTTCAGTTTGCTGTGCTGGCCTTCCGGCGCTGCTGCCTGCTTGGTGTCAGCACACGACAGCCTCGCGGGGAGGTCAAAGGTTGCTTTGAGACAGACCTGGGGTTGCTGACTCAGGGGGTGTAGGCTGTCGAGGCTGGCAATAAGGGATCTGTCGGCGCTGCTGCTCGATGTCTGCAAGTAATTAAGCCTCCCAAAGTCTTTCTGAGTGCGGATTTGGAAGCATGGGGTGGTACTTCCAAATGGCTGCCTTACCAGGGGCACCAGCCATAAGGAGACGTCCAGGGCTCCACCGAAAGGCCGGGCTCCTCAACAAAGTCCCCCAGGCATAAGAAGACGTCTAGGGCTCCGCCAAATGGCTGGGCCCCTGCCCGAATCCTGGTGCCCCAATCCTGGGTACAGAAGTACCATAACTTCCCCCCTATTTCTCCAGACCCGGGGTCGGTCCAGTGGAAGTCCAGGGACCAGCCACGTTTCTGGAGAACCAGACAGGGGGATTTTTGACAACTTTTTGCAGGGGTGTGGGTGTCCGAATCCTGGGGAGGGTCCAGCCATTTGCCGGAACGGTCAGCTATTTGGTGGAATGGGACTTGTGCCATTTTGACAAAGTCCCCAGCCATAAGGAGACATCCAGGGCTCCGCCGAATGACCAAGCCCCTGCCTGGGTCCTGGTGCTCCGATCCCGGGTTGTTTGGCTCCGTGGTCGCCCCCCAACCCTCTGGTTCTATAAACACCGCCTTACCAGGGGCACCAGCCATAAGGAGATGTCCAGGGCTCCTGCCCGGGTACTGGTGCCCCTATCCCAGGTAAAGAAGCTCCATAACTCCATAACTCCCCTGGGCCCTGGTTCTAGAGAACCAGATAGGAGGATTTTTGACAACTTGTTGCAGGGTTGAGGGTTTCCGAATCCTGGGGAGGGTCCAGCCATAAGCTGGAAAAGTAAGCCATTTGGCAGAACGGGACCTGAGCCATTTCAACAAAGTCCCCAGCCGTAAGGGAACGTCCAGGGCTCCTGGCAAATGTCCGAGGCCCTGCGGGGCTGTGGGTGCTCAAATCCTGGGTACAGGACCTCTGCAAGAACCCCCTGGCTCTGGAGGACCAATCTTGCTATGAGATCTAGTCATTTTTTCTTTACCTAGGCTTTTGGTTTAAGGGTAGGGTTAGGGTTAAGGTCCCTGGAGGTCCCAGAGCCATGGGGGTTCTTGGACCTCGGCTTGCGGGGCTCTGGTAACTGAACCCATGGGTCAGAACCTTTGTGGGTGACTTTGTGGGTGACAGTTCTGGAGAACCGGGCCTGGACATCAAGAAGCATCCAGGCTCCCGGCAAATGTCTGAGGCCCTGCCTGTGTGCGCTACAATCCTGGGTTACAGGACCTCCACAAGACACCCTGGCTCTGGAGGACTGAGCTGGCATCTAGATTAGGTGATATTTTTTTAAGATCTAGGGTTATGGGCTAGGGATAGGGTTAAAGGACCCGGGGGTCCCAGAACCAGGGGTTCTTTTGGACCTCGGCTTGTGGGGTTCCGGTAAACGAACCCCGGGTACGGAACCTCCACAAGTGCCCGTGCATTTGGAGAACCAACATTAAAAACAATCGCATTTTCAAAATGTAAAATGTGGTTTCAGAAGTGGTTCGATTAGTTTTGTGATCAGCACGATGCAATCCCCGAACAGTTATGGGTCAACTGCACTTCGAATACCACCTGAAGCAGATTGTACCCTTGGTGCTTTTCTAGTACTAACACTAACAGCAGTATCAACGGTGCTTTTTACGTTACATGATCTCACATTTTCTGTAGTTTAGTGGTTTTTATTCCGAGCTCTTCGCCAATGTCGCCCTGGGATTAGAACCCAGACAGTCATGTGGCAGCCATTCACTGCAAGTCGGGCACCTTAAACCACTGGACTGCTGGAGCCACGTGGTAAAAAATGGTGGGCGATTAGCACTTTTGTCTGTTCTATCCGAAACCGAGGAGGATTCCCTTATGCTTACTTAAGTCAGAACGTAAGTGCCAGTTGGAAATAAAAGGGGTTCCAGCAGTGGCTCGATTAGTTTTGTGATCACCAAAATGCAATCCCCGACCTGATGTGGGCTGACTGCATCCACCAACCACTGAAGCAGAAGCAGAACCCGAAGCTTCTCATCACGGTGCACAACCACACATTGGATCCTGTAGTTCAGCGGCTTTTATTGCGAGCGATTCGACAACACCGCCCTGGGATTTGAACCCAGACAATCTTGTGGCAACCATTCACTGCATGTCGGGGACCTTAAACGAATGTCCAAATCGATGAAAAAAAACAAACAAACAAGTGTTGACAGCCGAAACTGTAATCGAACCCTGGTCTCCCAGTCAGGAGCCTAAGTTCCTGTCCTCCCCGCTATCAAGGCAGATTGCCTACCACGCTCATTGTAGCCTTGTGTCAGGCTAAAGACTTGGGGGGCGGGGGAGGAGGCTTTCTGTCATGTAAGCGAACCCAGGTCTCTGGGGTGGGAGACCGAGCAGCAAAACCACTAAGCCATACAGATTTTCTGGGCTCATAGTGCTTATGACTTTTACAAAACGGAACGGACCCAAGACCGAAAACAGAAACTGCCTTTCCAAGATCTTGTACATAAAGGGTTCTCTGAGCAGGCGGATTTCGAACCAGGGTCTTCCGGCTGGGAGTCAGGCTACTGGACCATTTTGCAAACAGAGGTGTAGAACGGTAGGGCTCCCGGTGCTTAAGAGGTGATTTTGGGATTTTCGAAAACTTGGGAGCACCCGCTCATGCTGCCTGATGTTGCTGTGTTACAGCCCGGTGACACAGGGAAGCGTCCTGTCTTTCTGGCAGTAGTTGACACCAGGAAGCGTCCAGCCCTTTTGCAGCAGTTGTCACCAAGGAGCAGAAAGTGATGCACCCAAACGTCTTGCGCCACCTGGCGTTCATCGCTAGAACTCGGACATACGAGATCTTTAATTGAAAATTTCAACGTTTTTTTGGTCAAATTTGCGATTTTCGGTGGCAGCGGTGGGCACTAAAAATCGGGTTGTTTTGGCATAAGGTAACCCAGACCCTCCCTGCAAAACTCCCCAGGTCCCGTGACCCTGTGACCTTTGGTTAGGCTGGTATGATTTTTCAAAAGTGGCCCCAAAATGCTGCCGGATGGCCATTGGTTAGGGATTTGACCTTAAGTAGGGGTAGGGGCTCAAGCCCCTCTGTGCATGTGTCTGCAACAGGTCAAAGGTTTCTCATAAAACCTAGTGTAAGGATCTAGAGTCTTGCTTGTGTTACGTCATCTTACCACTAGAGAGCAATGTGGTTCTACTCCATAGTAAGATTGCTGTAGCTCATTCTTCCCCATCTGATTTTGAAGTATTGAAAAGGCATCCCATCTGCTCTCTGTAACATTATGTGGGTTTATCCCGCTCCCTCTCTCACACCAGTGCACAGTCTTCTGTTTACATAAGCAGGAGAAATGTGTCAATGTTTAAGTGTCACTAGTTGCACTCTTTGACTTGTTTTTCCTGGCAGTGGCTGCAATGCACAGCATCTGCTGCAATCAACAAAAATCCCTGGTGTTTACAAACCTTTCCAACGAGACTAAGACAGAGGTCTTAGTCTCGTTGTTTCTCAACTTTGTGACAGCTTTTGAACTGAGAGCCTCATACCAAACATTTTCATTTTCATACCAAACACCACATTATTTGTGATGAACTCAGTTCACCACAAATAATGTGATTATTTATGGCACTAGTGTTACCATTAGTTCAAAATTTATTCTACTTTTATCCAGCCAATTGCTAATGCTCATGTTTCTGGCATTAGCTACTATAAACCTACCCAGTTAAAATGTAGAAAAAGCAGCCACAACAGAAAACACAGTTTAAGGGAGACCACAAGACTGTACATTTGTAAAATTCATTTTACAAATGTGATTAAACAATGAGTTGCTGTTAGTTGCATGAATCTCTGTAATCTCTCTCAGTAATGCATACAAAAATATTCAACCCCATCCTATCACAGAGCTCTTTGAATACACTCAGTGAGTTTATAATTAGGTACAGCTGTTCATATTATTGCTAATGTGAATTGTAAATAAGCCAGTCACATGGCAGCAAACTGCCTTTTCACCAATGTAAAATCTCACTCTCACCAGTTAATGTCTTTTGGTTCTAGCCCAGTTGTGAGCCTCTCTATTATGGTCTGGTCCTCACTATTGTGAGCATTAATATGGGAACATGGGTGTAAATGTGCAGCAGCTGTGGTTGACTGTACAATTATGCATCTCTATTACTGAGCAACACTCAGTAATAGAGAATGTAAAGGATGTAGTTTTGACAGACGCAGAAAAACCCAGATATTTCATTTAGACTTATAGAAATTCATTGTTGGAAAAAAAGTAATAAAAAAACAGATCTCATGATTATTTCGTTATTCAGATGTAGCCGGGTGGTAAACCAACACTTTCAAAGTGTTGGTTTTCTTTTATCTTACGGTAGCAATGCTTTTAAGTGATTTTGTTTCAGTTATGTAATTTTATTTCATATCTGTATATTTTTCACATTTAAATATGTGCAGTTAGTTGGTCTCAAGTGCTGCACATTTTGACCACCGGAGAGCAGTGTTTCAAAGTGATTACTGTTTCCCAAGACGGGGCAGGAAATGCATCTTGTTCTCTTCGGTGTTGCTATGCTACGTGATGAACTTGGACGTGAAGTGTATGTGGTTTATTTGCAGGTGATAGTTTTGTCAGACAATCCATAAATAGATACATCACTTGTTGAAATATGTTATCATTTATGTAATAAGCAGTCTGTATTTTAATAAGATGGTGTACTTCTGAAACAGATGGTTCAGGGAGCCTGTATGTGCGGTGCAGGATGACCATTTCACTCCAGCATTAAGAGTTCAACATTACTGTTGAATGTGTTGATAAAATAAGCAATATCACTACTCCATGCGAATTCAGTGTGGTGTAATGCAGCTCTCTGCATTTTGTTTGTGTAGCCAGAGACCACTGCCGTATTTCTATTTCTTTTCTTTTACTGTATTTTCCATGTTATTTTGGAGATTTGCCACATTTCATGAATAGTTACCTAATGTTTGGTGCATCTATGATATAATTTTTGAACAATAGTAAGGACAAGACATCTTTGTTCTATTTGTCCCAACTGAAAATAAAATATACTGCACATCAGGGGTCCCCAAATTACGGCTCACGGGCCAGATCCGACCCTCCTCCGCATTTGGTCCGGCCCCCTGAACAATACAAGAGAGCATTCAGATTTTTTTTCATCACCATATTTTCCGGACTATAAGCCATTTATATGTGGATTTTTCTTCAACCACCAGGAGGTTCTTTAGCAGGAAGTGAATCATTGGAAGTCTTGGTTATTTGCGCGCCAACACTGAGCCCACAAGCAGCAAAATGAGTAAGCAACAGATTGGATGTCTTTGTAAAGTTTCTTTGCAAAGGGGGAAAAAGCCAAGAGAAGAGACAGGAGAATGGATTTATCCCAGACCGATAGGTGAGTCCCACATTATAAGCCCGCTCTGCGTAACATACGGCAACCGGCTGTTAATGAAGCAATGAAGCTTAAAGCTTCTTTGCCACGTAGAGACCAAGCATGCTGTGCTCAAGCAACACACCTCATGTGTTAATGTCTCATCACTCCTATATGGGACCATCTTGTTGCAGAGAAACAAGCTCAGGGTTCCCGTTAGTCATTATCGTGAGTTTACTTTTATTAAAATTAAAAATTAAAATTTATGTAATTTATGAAAGTAAAATGTTCGTTTTTGTCGCGCTTCTGTTATTTTGAAAGGATATATAAACGTTACCATAGCGACCAGAGTCAGAGTGTCTGGGCAGTGGTCCAGAGGAAATGAGCAGAGCTTGTGAGTCTTAAGACTGGTTTAGATGGAAAGATTTAAGAATTGTTGGCCGATTCTCCAAACCTCTGTGACCACAGAGCTGATAAAAGTACAACAGGTTCGATCGGTTTGTGTGTCCAAGGCAGGAGCAACATGAACCGATTCCAGTCACAAACATCCCGATTCCAGAGGATAATCCAGTAAAACCCCCAACATTGCGGGAATTTAGAATAACCAAACACGGATGACTATGTAGAAGCAATAGTGATAGTTTGTGGAGTCATTTTAAGAGATAAAAGATGTAACAAAAAGAAAAGGCAATGGATGAAACATGACGGGAACAGTTAATAGTTAGTCATAGTTAACAACTGAATTAACATAATAATGACCTTTACATATAATAATAAAAAACATTTCCACATATCATCTATGATATCAACCGGACTCTCAGTTGCACGATATGTCAGCTGTTTGGGATTCCCCTCTGTTCTTATGTCACTGCGCCTTTTGATTGGCTTCCTGTCACATTCAACAGGTTGTATTCTCGTTCCAAGTCAGGGAAAACCCCAGAGGCTGCGATAAAAGGGCCAAGACAACCCAAATTGGGCATATTCAGTATTTAGTGGGAACACCAATCTGCAGAAGCCTTATCTGACTGTTCATTACCCCTTCACCTCATCTCACCATTTTCCAGCCTGCCAACATCTAAAAAGGTTGAAAATTGAATGTACAGCTGAGAATGAGCAGACATCCATTTTTCACTTCTTTTGCCGAGATAAAGCGTTTTTGGCATCTGAAAACTTCAAACATATTGAAACTTGAAAATTAGACCTGATTCCAGTTTAAAACAACCAGACATAATGCATCTCAGCATTTTCCAGCCTGCCAACATCTAAAAAGGTTGAGAATTTAATGTACAGCTGAGATTGGGCAGACATCCATTTTTCACTTCTTTTGCTGAGATAAAGCGTTTTTGGCATCTGAAAACTTCAAACATATTGAAACTTGAAAATTAGACCTGATTCCAGTTTAAAAACAACCAGACATAATGCATCTCAGCATTTTCCAGCCTGCCAACATCTAAAAGTTTGAAAATTGATTGTACAGCTGAGAATGAGCAGACATCCATTTTTCACTTCTTTTGCCGAGATAAAGCGTTTTTGGCATCTGAAAACTTCAAACATATTGAAACTTGAAAATTAGACCTGATTCCAGTTTAAAACAACCAGACATAATGCATCTCAGCATTTTCCAGCCTGCCAACATCTAAAAAGGTTGAAAATTCAATGTACAGCTGAGAATGAGCAGACATCCCTTTTTCACTTCTTTTGCTGAGATAAAGCGTTTTTGGCATCTGAAAACTTCAAACATATTGAAACTTGAAAATTAGACCTGATTCCACTTTAAAACAACCAGACATAATGCATCTCAGCATTTTCCAGCCTGCCAACATCTAAAAAGTTTGAAAATTGAATGTACAGCTGAGAATGAGCAGACATCCATTTTTCACTTCTTTTGCTGAGATAAAGCGTTTTTGGCATCTGAAAACTTCAAACATATTGAAACTTGAAAATTAGACCTGATTCCACTTTGAAACAACCAGACATAATGCATCTCAGCATTTTCCAGTCTGCCAACATCTAAAAGGTTGAGAATTTAATGTACAGCTGAGATTAGGCAGACATCCATTTTTCACTTCTTTTGCTGAGATAAAGCGTTTTTGGCATCTGAAAACTTCAAACATATTGAAACTTGAAAATTAGACCTGATTCCACTTTAAAACAACCAGACATAATGCATCTCAGCATTTTCCAGCCTGCCAACATCTAAAAAGTTTGAAAATTGAATGTACAGCTGAGAATGAGCAGACATCCATTTTTCACTTCTTTTGCTGAGATAAAGCGTTTTTGGCATCTGAAACTTCAAACATATTGAAACTTGAAAATTAGACCTGATTCCACTTTAAAACAACCAGACATAATGCATCTCAGCATTTTCCAGCCTGCCAACATCTAAAAAAATTGAAAATTGAATGTACAGCTGAGAATGAGCAGACATCCAATTTTCACTTCTTTTGCGAGATAAAGCGTTTTTGGCATCTGAAAACTTCAAACATATTGAAACTTGAAAATTAGACCTGATTCCAGTTTAAAACAACCAGACATAATGCATCTCAGCATTTTCCAGCCTGCCAACATCTAAAAAGTTTGAAAATTGAATGTACAGCTGAGAATGAGCAGACATCCATTTTTCACTTCTTTTGCTGAGATAAAGCGTTTTTGGCATCTGAAAACTTCAAACATATTGAAACTTGAAAATTAGACCTGATTCCAGTTTAAAACAACCAGATATAATGCATCTCAGATTTTGAGCTGCCAACATCTAAAGGTGAAAATTAATGTACAGCTGAGAATAGCAGACATCCCTTTTTCACTTCTTTTGCTGAGATAAAGCGTTTTTGGCATCTGAAAACTTCAAACATATTGAAACTTGAAAATTAGACCTGATTCATTTAAAACAACCAGAATAATGCATCTCAGATTTTGAGCTGCCAACATCTAAAGTGAAATTGAATGTACAGCTGAGAATAGCAGACATCCTTTTTCACTTCTTTTGCTGAGATAAAGCGTTTTTGGCATCTGAAACTTCAAACATATTGAAACTTGAAAATTAGACCTGATTCCATTTAAAACAACCAGACATAATGCATTCAGCATTTTCCAGCCTGCCAACATCTAAAAAGGTTGAAAATTTAATGTACAGCTGAGATTGAGCAGACATCCATTTTTCACTTCTTTTGCGAGATAAAGCGTTTTTGGCATCTGAAAACTTCAAACATATTGAAACTTGAAATTAGACCTGATTCCAGTTTAAAACAACCAGATATAATGCATCTCAGCATTTTCCAGCCTGCCAACATCTAAAAGGTTGAAAATTAATGTACAGCTGAGAATGAGCAGACATCCATTTTCACTTCTTTTGCTGAGATAAAGCGTTTTTGGCATCTGAAAACTTCAAACATATTGAAACTTGAAAATTAGACCTGATTCCAGTTTAAAACAACCGAATAATGCATCTCAGTATTTTGGAGCTGCCAACATCTGATAAGGCTGAAAATTGAATGTCAGCTGAGAATGAGCAGACATCCTTTTTCACTTCTTTTGCTGAGATAAAGCGTTTTTGGCATCTGAAAACTTCAAACATATTGAAACTTGAAAATTAGACCTGATTCCAGTTTAAAACAACCGAATAATGCATCTCAGATTTTGAGCTGCCAACATCTAAAAGGTTGAAAATTGAATGTCAGCTGAGATGAGCAGACATCCATTTTCACTTCTTTTGCTGAGATAAAGCGTTTTTGGCATCTGAAAACTTCAAACATATTGAAACTTGAAAATTAGACCTGATTCCATTTAAAACAACCAGACATAATGCATCTCAGCATTTTCCAGCCTGCCAACATCTAAAAAGTTTGAAAATTGAATGTACAGCTGAGAATGAGCAGACATCCATTTTTCACTTCTTTTGCTGAGATAAAGCGTTTTTGGCATCTGAAAACTTCAAACATATTGAAACTTGAAATTAGACCTGATTCCACTTTAAACAACCGACATAATGCATCTCAGCATTTTCAGCTGCCAACATCTAAAAAGGTTGAAAATTTAATGTACAGCTGAGAATGAGCAGACATCCATTTTTCACTTCTTTTGCTGAGATAAAGCGTTTTTGGCATCTGAAAACTTCAAACATATTGAAACTTGAAAATTAGACCTGATTCCATTTAAAACAACAGACATAATGCAATCAGATTTTCAGCCTGCAACATCTAAAAGGTTGAAAATTAATGTACAGCTGAGAATGAGCAGACATCCTTTTTCACTTCTTTTGCTGAGATAAAGCGTTTTTGGCATCTGAAAACTTCAAACATATTGAAACTTGAAAATTAGACCTGATTCAGTTTAAAACACCGATATAATGCTCTCAGTATTTTGGAGCTGTCCAACATCTGATAAGGCTGAAAATTGAATGTACAGCTGAGATGAGCAGACATCCATTTTCACTTCTTTTGCTGAGATAAAGCGTTTTTGGCATCTGAAAACTTCAAACATATTGAAACTTGAAATTAGACCTGATTCCACTTTAAAACAACCAGACATAATGCATCTCAGCATTTTCCAGCCTGCCAACATCTAAAAAGGTTGAAAATTGAATGTACAGCTGAGAATGAGCAGACATCCATTTTTCACTTCTTTTGCTGAGATAAAGCGTTTTTGGCATCTGAAAACTTCAAACATATTGAAACTTGAAAATTAGACCTGATTCCATTTAAAACAACCAGACATAATGCATCTCAGCATTTTCCAGCCTGCCAACATCTAAAAAGGTTGTAAAATTGAATGTACAGCTGAGAATGAGCAGACATCCATTTTTCACTTCTTTTGCTGAGATAAAGCGTTTTTGGCATCTGAAAACTTCAAACATATTGAAACTTGAAAATTAGACCTGATTCCATTTAAAACAACCGACAATATGCATCTCAGCATTTTCAGCTGCCAACATCTATAAGGTTGAAAATTGAATGTACAGCTGAGAATGAGCAGACATCCATTTTTCACTTCTTTTGCTGAGATAAAGCGTTTTTGGCATCTGAAAACTTCAAACATATTGAAACTTGAAAATTAGACCTGATTCCAGTTTAAAACAACCAGACATAATGCATCTCAGCATTTTCCAGCTGCCAACATCTAAAAGTTTGAAATTGAATGTACAGCTGAGAATGAGCAGACATCCATTTTTCACTTCTTTTGCTGGGGATAAAGCGTTTTTGGCATCTGAAACTTCAAACATATTGAAACTTGAAAATTAGACCTGATTCCACTTTAAAACAACCAGACATAATGCATCTCAGCATTTTCAGCCCGCCAACATCTAAAAGTTTGAAAATTGAATGTACAGCTGAGAATGAGCAGACATCACTTTTTCACTTCTTTTGCTGAGATAAAGCGTTTTTGGCATCTGAAACTTCAAACATATTGAAACTTGAAAATTAGACTGATTCCACTTTAAAACAACCAGACATAATGCATCTCAGCATTTTCCAGCCTGCCAACATCTAAAAGTTTGAAAATTGAATGTACAGCTGAGAATGAGCAGACATCCATTTTTCACTTCTTTTGCTGAGATAAAGCGTTTTTGGCATCTGAAAACTTCAAACATATTGAAACTTGAAAATTAGACCTGATTCCAGTTTAAAACAACCAGACATAATGCATCTCAGCATTTTCCAGCCTGCCAACATCTAAAAAGTTGAAAATTGAATGTACAGCTGAGAATGAGCAGACATCCATTTTTCACTTCTTTTGCTGAGATAAAGCGTTTTTGGCATCTGAAAACTTCAAACATATTGAAACTTGAAAATTAGACCTATTCAGTTTAAAACAACCAGACATAATGCATCAGATTTTCCAGCCTGCCACCATCTAAAAAGGTTGAAAATTAATGACAGCTGAGAATGAGCAGACATCCATTTTTCACTTCTTTTGCTGAGATAAAGCGTTTTTGGCATCTGAAAACTTCAAACATATTGAAACTTGAAAATTAGACCTGATTCCAGTTTAAAACGACAGAACTGTATAATGCATCTCAGTATTTTGGAGCTGTCCAACATCTGATAAGCTGAAAATTGAATGTACAGCTTAGAATGAGCAGACATCCATTTTTCACTTCTTTTGCTGAGATAAAGCGTTTTTGGCATCTGAAAACTTCAAACATATTGAAACTTGAAAATTAGACCTGATTCCATTTAAAACAACCAGACATAATGCATCTCAGCATTTTCCAGCCTGCCAACATCTAAAAGTTTGAAAATTGAATGTACAGCTGAGAATGAGCAGACATCCATTTTTCACTTCTTTTGCTGAGATAAAGCGTTTTTGGCATCTGAAAACTTCAAACATATTGAAACTTGAAAATTAGACCTGATTCCACTTTAAAACCAGACATAATGCATCTCAGCTTTTCCAGCCTGCCAACATCTAAAAGTTTGAAAATTGAATGTACAGCTGAGAATGAGCAGACATCCATTTTTCACTTCTTTTGCTGAGATAAAGCGTTTTTGGCATCTGAAAACTTCAAACATATTGAAACTTGAAAATTAGACCTGATTCCACTTTAAAAACAACCAGACATAATGCATCTCAGCATTTTCCAGCCTGCCAACATCTAAAAAGGTTGAAAATTGAATGTACAGCTGAGAATGAGCAGACATCCATTTTTCACTTCTTTTGCTGAGATAAAGCGTTTTTGGCATCTGAAAACTTCAAACATATTGAAACTTGAAAATTAGACCTGATTCCATTTAAAACAAGACATATGCATCTCAGCTTTTCCAGCCTGCCAACATCTAAAAGTTTGAAAATTGAATGTACAGCTGAGAATTGAGCAGACATCCATTTTTCACTTCTTTTGCTGAGATAAAGCGTTTTTGGCATCTGAAAACTTCAAACATATTGAAACTTGAAAATTAGACTGATTCCACTTTAAAACAAAGACATATGCATCTCAGCCATTTTCCACCTGCCAACATCTAAAAGTTTGAAAATTGAATGTACAGCTGAGAATGAGCAGACATCCATTTTTCACTTCTTTTGCTGAGATAAAGCGTTTTTGGCATCTGAAAACTTCAAACATATTGAAACTTGAAAATTAGACCTGATTCCAGTTTAAAACAACCAGACATAATGCATCTCAGCATTTTCCAGCCTGCCAACATCTAAAAAGTTTGAAAATTGAATGTACAGCTAGAATGAGCAGACATCCATTTTTCACTTCTTTTGCTGAGATAAAGCGTTTTTGGCATCTGAAAACTTCAAACATATTGAAACTTGAAAATTAGACCTGATTCCATTTAAAACAACCAGACATAATGCATCTCAGCATTTTCCAGCCTGCCACATCTAAAAAGGTTGAAAATTGAATGACAGCTGAGAATGAGCAGAATCCATTTTTCACTTCTTTTGCTGAGATAAAGCGTTTTTGGCATCTGAAAACTTCAAACATATTGAAACTTGAAAATTAGACCTGATTCCAGTTTAAAACAACCAGATATAATGCATCTCAGATTTTCAGCTGCCAACATCTAAAAGGTGAAAATTGAATGTACAGCTGAGAATGAGCAGACATCCATTTTTCACTTCTTTTGCGAGATAAAGCGTTTTTGGCATCTGAAAACTTCAAACATATTGAAACTTGAAAATTAGACCTGATTCCATTTAAAACAAGAATATGCATCTCAGCCTTTTCCAGCCTGCCAACATCTAAAAGTTTGAAAATTGAATGTACAGCTGAGAATGAGCAGACATCCATTTTTCACTTCTTTTGCTGAGATAAAGCGTTTTTGGCATCTGAAAACTTCAAACATATTGAAACTTGAAAATTAGACCTGATTCCACTTTAAAACAACAGAATATTGCATCTCAGATTTTAGCTGCCAACATCTGAAAAGCTTGAAAATTGAATGTACAGCTGAGAATGGCAGACATCCATTTTTCACTTCTTTTGCTGAGATAAAGCGTTTTTGGCATCTGAAACTTCAAACATATTGAAACTTGAAAATTAGACCTGATTCCACTTTAAAACAACCAGACATAATGCATCTCAGCATTTTCCAGCCTGCCAACATCTAAAAGGTTGAAAATTGAATGTACAGCTGAGAATGAGCAGACATCCATTTTTCACTTCTTTTGCTGAGTAAAGCGTTTTTGGCATCTGAAAACTTCAAACATATTGAAACTTGAAATTAGACCTGATTCCGTTTAAACAACCAGATATAATGCATCTCGTATTTGGAGCTGCCAACATTATAAGGCTGAAAATTGAATGTACAGCTGAGAATGAGCAGACATCCTTTTTCACTTCTTTTGCTGAGATAAAGCGTTTTTGGCATCTGAAACTTCAAACATATTGAACTTGAATTAGACCTGATTCCATTAAACACAGACATAATGCATCTCAGCTTTTCCAGCCTGCAACATTAAAAGTTTGAAATTGAATGTACAGCTGAGAATGGCAGACATCCATTTTTCATTCTTTTGCTGAGATAAAGCGTTTTTGGCATCTGAAAACTTCAAACATATTGAAACTTGAAATTAGACTGATTCATTTAAACAACCAGAATAATGCATTCAGATTTTCAGCTGCCAACATTAAAGGTGAATTGAATGTACAGCTAGAATGGCAGACATCCATTTTTCATTTTTTGCTGGATAAAGCGTTTTGGCATCTGAAAACTTCAAAATATTGAAACTTGAAAATTAGACCTGATTCCATTTAAACAACCAGACATAATGCATCTCAGCATTTTCAGCTGCCACATCTAAAAAGTTGAAATTGATGACACTGAGAATGAGCAGACATCCATTTTTCACTTCTTTTGCGAGATAAAGCGTTTTTGGCATCTGAAAACTTCAACATATTGAACTTGAAAATTAGACTGATTCCATTTAAAACAACAGAATATGCATTCAATTTTAGCTGCCAACATTAAAGTGAAAATTGAATGTAAGTGGAATGAGCAGACATCCTTTTTCCTCTTTTGCTGAGATAAAGCGTTTTTGCATCTGAAAACTTCAACATATTGAAACTTGAAAATTAGACTGATTCATTTAAACAGAATAATGCTCTCAGCATTTTCAGCTGCCAACATCTAAGTGAATTAATGTACGTGAGATGGCAGACATCATTTTCACTCTTTTGCGAGAAAGCGTTTTTGGTTGAACTTCAAACATATTGACTATGACTATTCCATTTAAACAACCAGATAATGCATCTCAGATTTTACTGTCAACATCTAAAGGTGAAATGAATGACAGCTGAGATGGCAGACATCCATTTTCACTTCTTTTGCTGGATAAAGCGTTTTGCATTGAAACTTCAAACATTTGAAACTTGAAATTAGACTGATCCATTTAAACAACCGACATAATGCATTCAGCATTTTCCGCCTGCAACATCTAAAAAGTTAATGAATGTACAGCTGAGAATGGCAGACATCATTTTTCACTTTTTTGCGAGATAAAGCGTTTGCTCTGAAACTTCAAAATATTGAAACTGAAATTAGACTGATTCCATTTAAAACAACCAGATAATGCATCTCAGATTTTCAGCTCCAATTAAAGGAATTGAATGACAGTGGATGCGACACCATTTTTCCTTCTTTTGCGAATAAGGTTTTTGGCATCTGAACTCACTATGAAACTGAAATTGACGTCATTAAAAACAATAATGCATCTCAGTATTTTGAGCTGCCAACATCTAAAGTGAAAATTGAATGTACAGCTGAGAATGAGCAGACATCCTTTTTCACTTCTTTTGCTGAGATAAAGCGTTTTGGCATCTGAAAACTTCAAACTATTGAAACTTGAAAATTAGACTGATTCCATTTTAAAACACCAGAAAATGCATTAGTATTTTGGGCTGCCAACATCTAAAGTGAAAATTGAATGTACAGCTGAGAATGAGCAGACATCATTTTTCACTTCTTTTGCTGAGATAAGCGTTTTTGCATCTGAAACTTCAAACATATTGAAACTTGAAATTAGATGATCCATTTAAAAACCAGACATAATGCATCTTCTTTTTAGCTGCTACATCTAAAAATTGAAATTGATGACTGAATAGAGCATCCATTTTTCATTCTTTTCTGATAAAGCTTTTTGGCATCTGAAATCAAAATATTGAAACTGAAAATTAATGTACAGCTGAGAATGAGCAGACATCCATTTTTCACTTCTTTTGCTGAGATAAAGCGTTTTTGGCATCTGAAAACTTCAAACATATTGAAACTTGAAAATAGACCTGATTCCTTTAAAACAAGAATATGCATCTCAGCATTTTCAGCTGCCAACATCTAAAAAGGTTGAAATTGAATGTACAGCTGAGATGAGCAGACATCCATTTTTCACTTCTTTTGCTGGATAAAGCGTTTGGCATCTGAAAACTTCAAAATATTGAAATTGAAATTAGACCTGATTCCGTTTAAAACAACCAGAATAATGCATCTCAGATTTTGAGCTGCAACATCTAAAAGGTTGAAAATTGAATGTAAGCTGAGAATGGCAGACATCCATTTTTCACTTCTTTTGCGAGATAAAGCGTTTTTGGCATCTGAAAACTTCAAAATATTGAAATTGAAATTAGACTGATTCCATTTAAAACAACCAGAATAATGCATTCAGCATTTTCCAGCCTGCCAACATCTAAAAAGGTTGAAATTGAATGTCAGCTGAGAATGGCAGACTCATTTTTCATTCTTTTGCTGAGATAAAGGTTTTTGGCATCTGAAAACTTCAAACATATTGAACTGAAATTAGACTGATTCAGTTTAAAACAACCAGAATAATGCATCTCAGTATTTTCAGCTGCAAATCTATAGGTGAAATTGATGTACAGCTGAGAATGAGCAGACATCTTTTACTTCTTTTGGTGAGCAGACATCCATTTTTCACTTCTTTTGCTGAGATTAAAGCGTTTTTGGCATCTGAAAACTTCAAACATATTGAAACTTGAAATTAGACTGATTCCAGTTTAAAACAACAGACATAATGCATCTCAGCATTTTCCAGCCTGCCAACATCTAAAAAGGTTGAAAATTGAATGTACAGCTGAGAATGAGCAGACATCCATTTTTCACTTCTTTTGCTGAGATAAAGCGTTTTTGGCATCTGAAAACTTCAAACATATTGAAACTTGAAAATTAGACCTGATTCCAGTTTAAAACAACCAGAATAATGCATCTCAGCATTTTCCAGCTGCCAACATCTAAAAAGTTGAAAATTGAATGTACAGCTAGAATGAGCAGACATCCATTTTTCACTTCTTTTGCTGAGATAAAGCGTTTTTGGCATCTGAAAACTTCAAACATATTGAAACTTGAAATTAGACCTGATTCCATTTAAAACAACCAGACATAATGCATCTCAGCATTTTCCAGCCTGCCAACATCTAAAAAGGTTGAAAATTGAATGTACAGCTGAGAATGAGCAGACATCCATTTTTCACTTCTTTTGCTGAGATAAAGCAGTTTTTGGCATCTGAAAACTTCAAACATATTGAAACTTGAAAATTAGACCTGATTCCAGTTTAAAACAACCAGATATAATGCATCTCAGTATTTTGGAGCTGTCCAACATCTGATAAGGCTGAAAATTGAATGTACAGCTGAGAATGAGCAGACATCCATTTTTCACTTCTTTTGCTGAGATAAAGCGTTTTTGGCATCTGAAACTTCAAACATATTGAAACTTGAAATTAGACCTGATTCCACTTTAAAACAAAGACATGATGCATCTCAGCATTTTCCAGCCTGCCAACATCTAAAAAGGTTGAAAATTGAATGTACAGCTGAGAATGAGCAGACATCCATTTTTCACTTCTTTTGCTGAGATAAAGCGTTTTTGGCATCTGAAAACTTCAAACATATATTGAAACTTGAAATTAGACCTGATTCCATTTAAAACAACCAGAATAATGCATCTCAGCATTTTCAGCCTGCCAACATCTAAAGGTTGAAATTGAATGTACAGCTGAGAATGAGCAGAATCCATTTTCATTTTTTGCGAGATAAAGCGTTTTTGGCATCTGAAACTTCAAACATATTGAAACTTGAAATTAGACCTGATTCCATTTAAAACAACAGACATAAGCATCTCAGCATTTTCCGCCTGCAATCTAAAAGTTGAAAATTAATGTACAGTGAGAATGGCAGACATCCATTTTTCACTTTTTGCGAGATAAAGGTTTTTGGCATCTGAAAACTTCAAACATATGAAACTTGAATTAGACTGATTCAGTTTAAAACAACAGAATAATGCATCTCAGCTTTTCAGCTGCCAACATCTAAAAAGTGAAAATTGAATGTACAGTGAGAATGAGCGACACTTTTCACTTCTTTTGCGAGATAAAGCGTTTGGCATCTGAAAACTTCAAACATATTGAACTTGAAATTAGACCTGTTCCTTTAAAACACAGAATAATGCATTCAGCATTTTCCAGCTGCCAACATTAAAGTTGAAATTGAATGTAAGTGAAATGGCAGACATCTTTTTATTCTTTTGCTGAGATAAAGGTTTTGGCATCTGAACTTCAAAAATTGAAATTGAATTGACTGTTCTTTAAAAACGATAATGCTTCAGATTCCTCAACACTAAAGTGAAAATTGAATGTACATAGAATGAGCGAATCTTTTTACTTTTCTGAGATAATTTTTGGCATCTGAAAATTCAACAATTGAAACTTAATAGACTGATTCATTTAAAACAACGAAATGCATCTCAATTTTAGCTGCCAACATTAAGGTGAAAATTGAATGTACGTGAATAGCAGACATCCTTTCATTCTTTTGGAGATAAGCGTTTTGCATGAAATTCAAACTATTGAACTTGAAATTAGACTGATTCCTTTAAACAACAATAATCATCTCAGATTTTGCTGCCATTGAAAATTAGACCTGATTCCAGTTTAAAACAACCAGACATAATGCATCTCAGATTTTGCAGCTGCCAACATCTAAAAAGGTTGAAAATTGAATGTACAGCTGAGAATGAGCAGACATCCATTTTTCACTTCTTTTGCTGAGATAAAGCGTTTTTGGCATCTGAAAACTTCAAACATATTGAAACTTGAAAATTAGACCTGATTCCAGTTTAAAACAACCGACATAATGCATCTCAGCATTTTCCAGCCTGCCAACATCTAAAAGGTTGAAATTGAATGTACAGCTGAGAATGAGCAGACATCCATTTTTCACTTCTTTTGCTGAGATAAAGCGTTTTTGGCATCTGAAAACTTCAAACATATTGAAACTTGAAAACTAGACCTGATTCCAGTTTAAAACAACCAGACATAATGCATCTCAGCATTTTCCAGCTGCCAACATCTAAAAAGGTTGAAAATTGAATGTACAGCTGAGAATGAGCAGACATCCATTTTTCACTTCTTTTGCTGAGATAAAGCGTTTTTGGCATCTGAAACTTCAAACATATTGAAACTTGAAATTAGACCTGATTCCAGTTTAAAACAACCAGACATAATGCAATCTCAGCATTTTCCAGCTGCCAACATCTAAAAAGGTGAAAATTGAATGTACAGCTGAGAATGAGCAGACATCCATTTTTCACTTCTTTTGCTGAGATAAAGCGTTTTTGGCATCTGAAAACTTCAAACATATTGAAACTTGAAAATTAGACCTGATTCCATTTAAAACAACCAGACATAATGCATCTCAGCATTTTCAGCCTGCCAACATCTAAAAAGGTTTGAAAATTGAATGTACAGCTGAGAATGAGCAGACATCCATTTTTCACTTCTTTTGCTGA